>CAUYON010040651.1:0-13769 GCA_963573935.1 Arctocebus calabarensis
GGCATCACAGCTCACAGCAACCTCCAATTCCTGGGCTCAAGCGAGTCTCCTGCCTCTGCCTCCCAAGTAGCTGGGACTACAGGCGCCCGCCACAACGCCCAGCCATTTTTTGGTTGCAGCCGTCATTGTTGTTTGGCGGGCACGGGCTGGATTCGAACCCGCCAGCTCAGGTGTACGTGGCTGGCGCCTTAGCCTGCTGAGCCACAGGTGCTGAGCCTACTTGCTCTTAAGCAGATCAAATGAGAGATGATACATAAACAAGTATTATACAGTGAATGCTCAGTAAATGGTGATTATCACCTTGACATTGTGATAGTTACAGTGTCTTAATCATGTTGAAGAACCACGGGACTCTTGTGACTGGAGCTACTCTCAGAGCCCATGCAGTAACCCCCTTCAATGATGTCAAGCTGTGAAATTCGCACCTACCTTGTATCAAGACTGACCATTTTGAGCATTTCATGGTGGGTCATAGAGTAGCCTGAGATGTCATCAGAGCCACATCACAACTCAGCACCCACTCGCGTGTCATGACATGCTGGAATTCATGTGTGAATAGAAAACCAACCCCATGTAAAAGTGGGCGTCTTTACATACAGCATTCTACTGGCTGTGCTGAGATGAGGAAGAGCAATTTCAACAAATTGGTGCAGCCTTTCTTTATCCTGACAAATTGTTGGTTACTTCATCTGCATATGTGGGTAAGGGCAGCGCTGAGGGCAAAGACACCTAAACGACCACTCATTTGGGGCCTATTACATGAATCCTGATAATACTTCTTACACGCAGTGAAAATAATCTCCCTTCACTCTGCTAAAAGTGTGCTTTAGGCCCAAAAGTATAATTATGTGTTTGTTCATATAATTGATATTGAATTTTTAAAGGGGGTGCTAGGGTCTAAGGATTATATCACAATCATTTTTTATGAGTCAACACACAGATCTTCAAATCACAATTCAGAAAGTCTCCAATGTGAAGAAGTATAGAAAATCCTTAAAGAGCTAAAAGGAGATCTTCCATTTGATCTCACAATCCCATTAGCAGGTATCCATCCAAATGGAAAAAAAAAATCACTTTACCATAAGGACATTTGCACTAGAATGTTTATCACAGCTCCATTCACAATTGCTAAGATGTGGAGTCAACCCAAGTCCCCATCAACCCCTGAATGGATTAATAAACTGTGGTATATGTATACCATGAAATACTGTTCATATTCAGCCATGAAAAGTGGAAACTTTACATGTTTTGTATTAACCTGGATGGAGTTGAAAATCATTCTCCTTAGTAAAGTGTCAAAAATGGAAAAGCAAGTATCCAATGTACTCATGCACTTAATACTAATATGAAACAGTAAATGAACAACTACACACCCATATACAATTGAATTCAAGTGGGGGAGGGAAACACAGGGAGAGGGAAAGAGGACAGAGGGGGATTGGTGAGCTCCCACCTAATGGACACAATGCAGGGTACACGGCACACCTCCTGGGTGCAGGGCTCAGCTATAACTTGGACTTGCCTAACAAACACAATGTCACCTAATCATTTGTACCCTCACATTAATCTGATTTTTTTTGTTTTGTTTTTGCAGTTTTGGGCCGGGGATGGGTTTGAACCCAGTATATGGGGCCGGCACCCTACTCCTTGAGCCACAGCGTCGCCCCATTAATCTGAATATTTTTAAAGATTCATTTTACCTGAATCTTTCTGGCACTGTATCTATATCTTTCACTTGCCTCTTCTTGGAGATGCATGAGAACAGTTTGGCGCATAACTTGTTCATAGCCATGTCTCTATTTTTCAGTTTTGATCTCTCTTGTTAGAATTCAGAAACAACACCTGAATAGTGTTATGAGAATTAAAGAGTTTTAATAAAAAATTCTTCTTTATTTTAAAAAGGAAATCCTGCAATATGTAAGTGACATTTTTTATGTTATTAATGAATTCATTTGAACCATTTAGATGTCTATAATTTTTTACTTTTCACCTTGGAATGTATCCATGCTAAAAAATATATGATTTCTACTTCCTTCATAAAGAAGCCTTTGCCAAGCTTGGTTTGGGCACTGTGCTGTGCTAGTAAAGTCAAGTGACAGTTGACCCTTTAACAGGGCAGGGGTTAGGGACCCCCACATGAAAGTCCATGTATCACCTTTGTCTCCCCCAGAACTTAACTATCGGTAGTCAACTGTTGACTGGAAGTCTCACTCTTACCGTCAATTAACATTATTTTGTATATCATGGGTATTATACACTGTATTCTTTCTTACCATAAACTAAGCTAGAAAAATAAAATATTAAGAAAATCATAAGGGGCGGGCCCCATATACCCGGGACAGTGGGTTCAAACTTGACCCTGGCCAAAAACTGCAAGGAAAAAAAAGAAAGAAAGAAAATCATAAGACAGAAAAAATATATTGTTGTTACATGAAAGTAGGTCATCATGACAGTTCTGGTTCTCTGAGGAGGGGGAGGGAAAGGGAGCATTTGTCTTGCTGTCTGGGGTGGCAGAGGTGGGGGTGGGGAAGGAGAGACAGGATAAATTTCTAGGCTACACAGTTCATCGGTTTTTTTCCCAAATTATTGCAAATCTATAATTTTTCAATATATTTAATGAAAAAAATCTGCATATTAGTGGACCCACGTAGTTGAAAGCCATGTTGTTCAAGGGACAACCGTACTAGCATTTTATTGCCTAAACATTGCGGCAAAAGCCGAGCAAGGACCGACACGTGCTCATGGCGGTGGAGGATCGCGTACAATAGAAACTGAGTAAACATAACATGTAATTGCATTTACACAAAAAAGTGGATCTTGTAGGCAGTTTACTCACTCATCAAGAATATTCTGAGACCTAGGCATTACTCTAGGCACAGGGGATCAAACTTTGAATATATTGTAATGCCTTTGTTTAAAGGAATTTACATTCCATTAAGGGAAACAAGAATACAGAAAACATTTTGAGTAGTAAGGAAATCAAATACACAACATGGAGAACTTGGGATGGGGAGGAGCATCGTGCAAAGGGCAAGACAGTTCAGGGACTCTTGACATGTGTTCCCTACAGGAGAAAGACTGCAGGGTAGGGTGGAGAGGGGCACCCTACTTACGGACAGTAAGTGGGGACCATCTGAGGTATAGAGAGGCCTGTAAGCAAGCAGCAGGAATGCTGAGCAGCTGTGGCCTGCACCTGTGCCTCAAAAATGTAAAGGATTTTACAGCATTGGAGAGTTCATCTCTGAAACATTCCTCTCAGCACTGCTAGACAATAGCTTTCTTTAGCTTGCTGATCAGAATCACCTGATAAACGTTTTCAAAATGGACATTCCATTCTCCTCTCTTAATTCAGTAAGGTTAGGGGTAGGGTGTGTGTGTGTGTTTAAAGGAACTCTCAAGAAAATTCTGATATGCATCTCCGATTAAGAATTGCTCTAGTAAGGGACATGGGCCTCTGTGTTCAGAGAGTCTGTGAGTTGCTGGGGCTGCCCATGCCCATACATGGAGATCAGAAAGGTGAAGAACAGAGAAATTAATTTCAACAGGAGACCTGCCTTGGCTGAGGATGATGAAGATGTTTAATTTAACCAAGCGACTCAGATTACAAAATGGTTCCATTGCTATTCCCTTAAATAGGGAACTACTCTAGTGTACTAAAAACATTTGGATATATTAAAAAAGAAAAAAACCGATTGCACATAGTACTTCGGGAGCCAATTTATCACACAAATGCAGTCACAGCCATACTTTACAGTATTGCTCTCAGAAGCGGACTGCCCCAGAACTCTGACTACTTGGAAACTGAATTAAAAATTCAAGCAGAATTTGCTCAAAAACCCAACACTGCTTTGGAGTCTGAACGCCCAGCACGTTGCTGGTGTGCTTTTGTGTGAACGTTTCTCCAGCTCTGGGACCCCCACTTGCTTCCTCCGGTTCCTTGTCAGAAGCTGTAGTGAAAGCATCTCATGTGAATTTCGCTGCTAATTTTATGCTTTTGTGCCTGTTTGTGGGTGTGTGTGTGTTTTTAATAAAGTAACAACTAAGTGTATTTGCATGGGTCCTAAAAAATGTAGTGAGGAAAATAAGAGTAAGAGGAAAGCCGTCAGAGCCACAACGGACGTTAAGAAGGATCTTATCGCTAAGCAGGAAAGCGGGACACGTAGCCTCGCTGCCATGTTCAGGATGCCTAAACCCACTGTCTGCACAATTCTGAAAAATAAAGAAGTTATCAAACCAGCTGATGTGGTGAAAGGGGTTACGACGCTGATCTCTAAGAGACTGAAAAGAATGGAAGAGATGGAAAAACTCCTCTTAGTCTGGATAAATGAAAAACAGCTGCTGGTGATGTGATTTCTGAGACGATCATCTGGGAGAAGCCAAGGTCCTCCGGGATGATTTCATGAAAGGCGCACCTGATACCAGGCCCCAAAGGAGGCGGCGACAGCCAGCCGGAAGGGTACAGGTGAAACTTACTAAATGTAGAATATAAATGTCTGTACACGATAACTAAGAAAATGCCATGAAAGCTATGCCAACCAGTTTGATGAAAATATTTCAAACTGTATATAAAACCAGCACATTGTACCCCATAATTGCATTTACGTACACAACCAGAATTTGATAAAAATAAATAAAGCCAGTGGGGGTGGTTGGAGAACTTTAAGAACAGGCCTGGGAACCATAGTGTTGTTATGTGTACCCAGAGGCTGCCAGTTCTAATTCTGAAGCAGCAGAAGAGTTTGTAAAGGAGTTTAAAGAGTTTGTTAACAGTGAGGGGTATGTTTCGAACCAAGTGTTCAATTGTGATAAAACAGGCCTTTATATGTTTAGGTTTTTATATTTTTAATTTTATTAATTTACATTTTTATTCAAAAATTATTTGTTAATATTTTACCTTAAAACCCAGTGTATTTAAAGTTCAAGTTTGTGGGACCCAGGAACAGATGAATCCAGTTTCTATTATTTTAAAGGGGAACAATTGTCTTGGAACTTGAACAGGGTTCTGGAACGGATTAAGTTCATATTCCAAGGTATCAATGTATTGTGAATCCTTATTAATTCAATTCTGAATGTAAGATCAGAAAACAGGGTGTCTGCAACCATTATATACTGAATTAGAAAGTATTAAACTTTTAGTATGTTATTAATTTTTATTATTTTACAATTTTGGGATAGGTTTGGCATTGTATTTTTTTGAAAAATAAAATATTAAAGTCATGTAATTGAAGTCATCAGAGTCTAGTAAAAGGTTTTTATGGATGGAGAGTTATAGACATTAAATAATTATATTCTTTTTTTATTGTTTCTAAAAATCACTTTATATGAGGTCTGACTATTAAGTTCACATACTCATCTTAGAAAAAATATGACATACCTCATTGCTGAATATCACTATGGTCACCTTTGAAGTACTCTCCTTGTGAGCTCTGCACTAATGCTGGAGCCTAGTCCTCCCTTCAAAGCAATTCTGGAATGCTTTGTATCCAGAGCTATTGTGTAAACCTAAATGTCATCAAAATGTCTTCCTTTCTATATTTCCTTTGTCTTTAGGCAAAGAAGAAAGTTATTAGGAGTCAGATCAGGTGAGTAGGAAGGGTGTTCCAGTACAGTTATTTGTTTACTGGCTAAAAACTCCCACATAGACAGTGCTGTGTGAGCTGGTGCATTGCCGTGATGCAAGAGCCATGAATTGGTGGCAAAGATTTTCAGTTAAGACTTTCCTAAGAGTTTATTAATGTTTACTTGATCTGCTATGTTTCTTACAGTCAGTTGAGGATTTTGAAGCATAATTCAATGAATTTTTTTTATTTTTTTATTTTTTACATATGCATGTGTTTATTGGGTTTCCACTTTTTGCAAATTCAATGAATTTTTGCAATGTTTTCATCAGTTCCACTCATTACTGGCCGCCCTGACCTCTCTTCATCAGTGACACTTTTTCTCCCCTTGGCAAAACGTATAATCCATTTATACACTGCCATTTTCTTCATGGATCCTCCTCATAAACATGGACGAATATGTCCCTGGGTTCACTTCCATTCTTGACAGGCTTAACAAAAATGTAATGTTTGTTGCACTAATTCAAGTTCTGACAATATCAAGACAACGCACAAACACCGAACAACAATAATAAACACGCCTCAGCAAGACGCCACTACATGGCGACATGAGCACAGCGGTGAGACACTGATCTGCCAAGGTAATGAACCCTTCCTGAGACGTTGGTACACTGTTGCCAACCTACAGGCACGGTGGCAACTTCACAGACTTAATGCCAGACCTCATATGTGCTTAACCTTTCTTTAATGAATTTCTACACTTTTCTTGTTTTTATATTTTTATTTTTTTTACATTTTATTTTACATTTTATCACTCCAGTTATTGTACATCCAAATATCATATGATGGCCAGTTTTTTATGGTTGTCAAAAACTTCAATCAACCTTTTTGCTATTTAAAAACTGCAACAGATTCTTACTTCTAAGAACTATATAACAGTATTGTTAATGATTCATATGATGGATTTCTGTTATGAGTTTAGGTAATCTCTTTAAATGCACATGAATTTTTAGCAAAGCTAGATGTAGCTGTATTTTCTCATGAACGTGACAGGCATTTGTTTTGGAGTTAATGGGAATAGCTTCCCTGTAATATCACAAATGAAAATAACAACATGTTGTATATAAAACTCCTGCAAAGTCTGTCCTCGGCAGGGGGAGGTGAGACCACAGAGGAACTGGCCTTTATGCTTTATGCTTCTCAAGTCTCCTGGGCATGTGCATTGAAATTATCTGGCCAGAATAAGAAAGAGTATTTGTTAGTTAAGGTGAAACAACATAGATACACGTAGAACTTGTAATTCTAGTTATAAGAGGAATTGTAAATCTAGTCATAAATTTCTTAACCATCAAGCACATTCCTCAGTATTCTTCCTCAAATTAATAGTTTTGTCATAAACTTCCATTTGTGTAATGCCAGATGATTTTGCCATTTGCAGTAGGTGTAATTTCACTCTTACGTTTCTTTCCTTACATAACAATTCTCAATATCGTTAGTTTGCATCACTTTTGAAGATATCCAGTGCTTCAATGGGACACTTCTAATATCAAGTTGCTAGAACCTTTGAAATTCTCTAGCTCTACCTTGTGTGAATTTTAGCTTTCCAATAGTGCAACTGGCCTGAGCCAGTCCTGATATGTGGTGGGGGAGTGCTACCTGAAAGATAAGGAAAAATTATAAAGGGTTTTGTAAAAGAAATTTAAATTGGAGTAAATGTTTCCACCTCAAAATAGTATTTGATAGAATTCATATATTTATTTATTCATATATTTATTGGCATAGAAAAATTAGAAGCTTGGAAGGCATATTTTGCCAAAAACACATTTTTGAAAATGTTTATATAGTTTGTACATTTAAGAGTTATTTTAGCTACCAGATAGCTAAGAATATAATAACTGTATCTATATTAAATTGTATATTGCTAAATCCACCCAATTTGGAGATATCTATATTCTAAAATTTGCAGGTATACTTAGCTTTTATTTTCCTTAAACAATATTGCAATCTGTATAAAATTATTAGCTTCCATGGCATTTTCCTGGGAAACACTAAATGGATTTTTATTTCTATCTTCATAGATTTTTTGCAGGGGTGGGGTGGGGTAATGCATACATATATACACAGGAAGAAAGAAAAACGAACAGATAAGAGCAAGTCTACATTTTTTAATCTTTTTAAAAAACTTTTAAAGAAAATAATTTTATTTGGTTTATGGTTCTGAAGACTGGGAGGTCCACGAGAGCAGTGCCAACATCTGGTGAAGGTGTGACAGGTAGCGTCACACAGCAAGGACACATGAGACAAAGAAAATAGTGGTGAAATTTGCTTTTGCAACAAACCTGGTTTTGAGATAACTAACCTGCTCCTGTGATAAAGGAATTATTCTACCTCTCAAACGTCCCACATCAATTAAATCTCACCATGCGTTTTGAAGGGGATAAGAATTCAAACCATAGCTTTCATCACCTGGTCCACAGAACTTACATTTCTCTCATAGAAAGAATACACCTCATTCCAATAGCCCAAAAATCTTAACTTGTTTCATCACCAGCTCAAAAGTCCAAAGTCTCACCTAAATTAGATAAAGTGAGATTAAGGGCACAATTTGCCCTGAGACAAATTCTCTCCACTGGTGTTTCTGTGAAATTAAAACGAGTTATCTAATTCCAAATTACAAGTGTGGCAAAGGTAGGATAGACATTCTCATTTTAAAAATAGGCAATAAATGATGAGTAGTTGGGCAGAAATAAATCCCCTGTTCAACAGGGAAAATAACATTGATCTTAACATTGGAGACTAATCTCCTTTGGTTACACTTTTAAGAGTAAAACGAACAAATCGGGTTGGTGCCCATAGCTTGGTGGCTGGGGCGCCGGTCACATGCACTGGGGCTGTTGGGCTCAAACCTGGCCTGGGCCTGCTAAACAACAATGATAACAACAACAAAATAGCTGGGTATTGTGATGGGCGCCTATAGTCCCAGCTGCTGGGAGGCTGAGGCAAGAGAATCTCTTAAACCCAAGACCATGAGGTTGCTGTGAGCTGTGATGCCATGGCACTCTACCGAGGGTGGCATAGTGAGACTGCCTCAAAAAAAGAAAAAAAAAAACCAAAGAAATAAAGTTACATACATGTATGTATACTGACATTAAAGAAGTTGTTGACACTTCTTATGTAATAAATTAACAAAAATGTGTATAATATAAACTACTTTGAATAACATATTTATGCAGATTTATATATGTGTATAAATATGTATGTATGGATATACATGTATAGAGAAATTCTTAAACAATGTATAAAATAGTGATGTTTATCTTTTTTTGGTTGAGGAATTACTTGTTTTCCTGTATGTCCTAATACATGGACAAAGCTCATGTATTACTTCTACTTTTTTAGGTTAATCCCAAACTATGCAAGATTACTTCCCAAGTAAACTGTTTTGATGTGATTTCTGCAATTGATTACATCAGTTTTTTCCTTTTCAGTTTTGAAAGAAAATGGTCTCTTGAGCTGTCTGCTTTCCCCTACCCTTTCTTCGACTTGTATGGCCCAAGAGTCTGTGCCATCCTTTGCTGCGGTGAGAAGGCAGAGTGAGGCGGCCAAGTCTACAGGGTCTGAGTGTGAGACCCCAGGGTTCAGCGCAGCTCTTTCTCGGACCAACCAGAGCAAAGTAAGTAAACACTTTGTGGTTCCAGTTCTTTCATGTCTAAAGAGGGAAATGATGATCATAACGTACTGCAATCACAGAGTTCTTCTGAGGTTTAAATGCAATGTTACATGTAAAACACTTGAACAGTATCTGACCTTTCATAATGACTCCAAGTATCTTAAGTATTTTTATAATTAATAATACCAAAATCACTGAAGAAACTATTAGGGATTCCAATGAACATTTTTCTTATGTATGTTTGTAGAATGAGTTCAAAAAGTAAACACTGTTATAACAGATTTCATGAGTTGGGAACCTCTGCTTACGGTGATAGATAAGCCTGTAAGAATTCAAAACTTTTTTAGAACAATGAAGGTGACAGGTGAGCCTGTTCTTAAGGTCCTGTTTCAAATAGCTTGCATTGCTGACTTCAGACGTGATGTTTTCAGAGTATTCCTTGTTGTTAAACATCTAAACTCTGCACAGAAGGATCCTCTTGTCACTTTACTTTCTTAGCTGTGCAGTATTTTCCTGTCATGTGGTGTCATCACACCGTCACTTCCTGCAGAATCAGTCCATCGCTGATATGAGCGTATAGCTGAGTAGGGAAATGTCTTTTTCCTCATTAAGCCTGTTGACAGGGAAGCAGAAGGGAGAGCTAGTTTCTAGATACTAATTACCCCATCAGTAATTAGGTCGTAAAATCTGGTCGGCCCTTTTTCACCTCTTTCCTTAGTAGCAGACCCTAGTTTTACTCAGACTGGCAATGTGCCCAGCCAAGGATTCTTTGACCATAATAGTGGCCCCGTAATTGAATTCCGCTAGTTAGGCCTTATAAACTGAAAGCAGAAGTGATGCGTAGAATTTCCTGGATGGCTCCCTTAAGGAAGCTGACAAATGGGGAGGCCCGTTTCTATCCCTAATCCTAACCCTTCCCCACTTGCTCCTTCAAGCTGCCTGGGATACGGGCACCAGGCTGCATCTCTGAGGGTCATACCAGACCCCAAATCTGGAAGGCAGGTCCTGGGAGGTGGCAAAGACGCAGCGAGCATGAATCTCTGATTTGGAGCAATGACACACAGGCTGCACTTTTTCTCTTTAGGCCCCTTTATGTAAGAGAGGCAAAGGTCAAGGTCCACCTTAGCTAAGCCACCATTGTCTCAGGGTTTCTGCTGTGTGCGGCTGAGCCCAGCCAGACGATCCGGTAACAGTAAAGCCTGTTGTGTCCCTTGTGATGTCCCTTCTATGTCAATGTCCCCTAGCCAGCCTGAGACCACTAGGAGCACCACCCAGCTACTCGCAGCCAAGGAGAACATACTCCAGGGGAGCCGTGGGTGTCTTCAAAGAATGTGTCAGAAAGGACAAAGAGGACAGGCTGGTGTCAGGTGTTTGGGGGGAGGGCTTAAGGAAATGGGTTTTGCTCTGGATTGGATGCCGTCATGGGGATCTTAATAAATCTTTTGTAGAGGAGAAAGGCTAAACTGTAATTATTAATGAATCACGGTTACATTAGTCAGGATGGGGGATGTTTGGTGATGGCTGCAGCCCAGGCAATCTTCATGTTTTAAGTTCAGAAAGGATTAGGAAATGGTCTTTCTTTTGACTTAATACCTCATGGCAACCGTAGTGGCCTTGTTTGATGTTAATAGTCTGTGAAATTGTTAATGTTTAACAGAACAGGAGCTGCTATTTTCTTTGTCACCTGTAACAGCACCTGGTGCATGGTAGGGGTTGAATTAACATTGGTTGAATGGATTGAATAAAATAACAAGTATTTAGTAAATAAACCAAAAATATTGAGTTATTATCTTTATTTCACAGTTGCCAAGATGACCTTTGAAGGAATTTATGTCATTTTAAAAATTTACAAATTTTGTTTTTACATAATAAAACTGTATAGTTATTAGGTTAATGGGATTAGTAAAGCTCACTAATAAAGAGCTATTTGAAAGAGATAAGCTAAGATCTTAGCTTTTAGCTAAGAAAGAGATATTTGAAAAGCTACTGACAATGACAAATGCTCCCCACATGGACAACTGATAACAATGGAGGCAAGGATGAATTTTATTCATCCATTCATTGCCCTTAATTTCTAGCACAATTTTATGGACATTGAATGTCCTCAGTAAATAATATTATGTATCTTTCTATGCAGGACTTGAGATATAAATAGAAATCTATTAAGTATTTCATATAATAAAAAGAAAAAAGTCATAATTTACTGTTCTCTGAAATTTTTTGGATTTATATTTCATTTATAGGAAGAGGTACCTCTGACTAGAAAGAAGAGTTCCTTTAAATTATAAATATTATCATATAATTTAGATAACATTTATTGAGGCACTTCATAGATTTCACTTCATGTGATACTCATAAAACCCTAAAAATAATGATCATCGACATGTAATAGAAATAAGAGATCAATTAATTTGTTGTAGCTCATACATTTCCTCATGAGAGGTAGGACACAACCCAGGTCCCACATACATTCAAACACTATGACCTACTGTCACTAGCATAGGTATACAGAAAGTGCTCAAAATGCTTTTAAAATGGGAATTAGGTGCTTGAAAAGTGAAATACTGATGATACCATAGGGAGAAAGAACCTAGAAATAAACAGACCCTGAGTTTCTCATAATAGGGTAGATGTGTGGAATAATTCTAGAAGACCAAAACTGTTCCCAGGCCTGTAAGACATCAACTGTTTCAAAAAATCTAAAGTACAGGGCAGGTAATGGCTCATGCCTGTAATTTCAGCATTTTGTGGGCCTAGGTGGGAGCTTTGCTCTAGGCCAGGAGTATAAAGCAGCCCAGGCAGCAGAGTGAGACCACATCTCTATAAAAAATAAGAAACAATAGCTGGGTGTGGTGGGCTTGCCTGTAGTCCCAGCGACAGGGAAGGTTGAGGAGGAGTCCGTGACAATAGTCAGCCATGATCACTTCACTGTGCTCCAGCCTGAGCCACAGAGCAAGACCCTGTCTTAGAAAACTAGAGCACAAATTCGACAGAAGGGATATTTAAGAAGGCCAAAGTTCCCTCTGTCCACCTGGACAGATTTTTAAGAAGGATCTTCTCTGACCCAAGGAGTCCGTTTCTTTTCTCTTGGTAGCTGACACCTCATTATTGAAGAGATGGGTTTATCCAATCCTACTCAGTCCGAGGCCCATTGCAGCTTTTTGGTTAGAATTTGCCCTTTTTGTAGTTGTTCAAGGACAGTGCGGGCTGGATGCCTTTCTGTGTCCATCCCATCGCGGTCATAACTCTTTCGATGAGTCACAAACCTGGCCTTGTGAATTTCTGCCTCAGTCTGTGCACGTCTTGTTAGCCATCCCCTAAATCAGCTTTCCTCTCCAAGAATGGCCATGATGGGGCCCTGAGCCTACTGGTCATTCATTTGTTCACTCATTCATTCACTCATCAAGTATTTTTCAGCATCCGTTATATCCCAGGCACTAGAATAGGCCCCAGGAATACAAAAATGAACAAGAGATGAACAGAGAATTCCTTTAAACAGTTGACAGAGCAGAAATAGGAACAGATGAGAAGCAGACAACTACAATGCATTGTGATTAAGTGACGTGATACGAAGGAAATGACCCGGTGCTCTGAGCCTTACACAGGGCAGGCCAATAGCCGAGACTTGGGAGATTCAGCAGGGCTGCTCAGGAGAGATGACATCCCGGAAGGGTGAGTTGCACTAGTTAGATGAGGACCAGGTGCTCCTATACATAAAGTTATTAGTGAGGGCTGGGAGGGTGCTAGTGTTCTAGGCAAAGGATATAGAGCATTTGCCAAGGCCAAGGCCTAGCTGCTGTGGAAGCTCTGTCTGCAGCTGGCTGGGCCTCAGTTAGCAGGATGACAAAGTTCAGGTGAAGTGGATCTCAAGGCACATCTGATGTGTCATCCTTATAACAACAAATACTTTTCTTCCATGACTTCTTTTCTCTATCACGAGCCACATAAACAGACAGCAAGCAAATCCCGGGCAGTCCCACTGCCCCCCTGGGCTGGACGCATTGTGAGGTCATCTTGCTTTATTCCTCAAGTTTAGAGAAAAGACTGTCATCTACCAGGAACTATTGAATATGAGGCCTTACCATGTAGCACTGAGGAGTTCTCAAAATGTGTACCTTTTGCAAATTATACACATTTTAGGGATTTGGAGACTATTGTTAGAAACTTCTGATATTAATCTGTAGAATTCGGCTCAGCGCCTGTGGCTCAATGGGCTAAGGCACCAGCCACGTACACCTGAGCTGGCGGGTTCGAATCTAGCCCAGGCCTGCCAAACAATGACGGCTGCAACCAAAAAATGGCTGGGCGTTGTGGCGGGCACCTGTAGTCCCAGCTACTTGGGAGTCGAAGGCAGGAGACTCGCTTGAGCCCAGGAATTGGAGGTTGCTGTGAGCTGTGATGCCACAGGACTCTATCCAGGGTGACAGCTTGAGGCTCTGTCTCAAAAAAAAAAAAAAAATCTGTAGAATTCAAGAAATGATTTTTCTGTGTAAGTGGAAGAGAACATGCTTGAGGATTTCAAAATGAAAAGGACAAGACTG
>CAUYON010040653.1:0-29864 GCA_963573935.1 Arctocebus calabarensis
TCTCTTGCCTCTGCCTCCCAAGTAGCTGGGACTACAGGCACCCGCCACAATGCCCAGCCTTTTTTTTGGTTGCAGCCGTCACTGTTGTTTGGCAGGCCCAGGCTGGATTCGAACCCACCAGCTCAGGTGTACGTGGCTGGCTCCTTAGTCTATTGAGCCACAGGTGCCGAGCCAACACATTTAACCCAATTTCAATAATTTTTTTTTTTATACATACAGAAGCTGATTCTAAAGTTTACATGGAAGGTAAACAATTTAGAATAGCTAAATCAACTTTGGAAAAAAGAACAAAATTGGAAGAATATCACCACCTGATTCTGACTTCCTAAAAGCCTACCATAATCAAAATAACATAGCACTGGCAAAGACACATAAATTAATGGAACAAAATAGAGAATCCAGAAATAAGATCCATATAAATAAGGCCAATTGGTTCTTGGCCAGGTTGGAAAACAAAGCATTTGAGTAATGGCAAAAATTCTCTCCCTGACCAAACATCTGAACCCTCTTCTCAAATACTAACATAATTTTAACAGCTCAATATCACACCCTAACCTACCCTTAAAGGGCCTACCTGAGAAACTCAAAGCTGCCAGAGGAATTTACTATTATCTTAGCCAACACCTATAGATAAGGGCCCCTCATCCCAGCCTATGTAGAAGGGTAGGAACCTAGCTTCTAAGCATCAGTTAGCAAACCCAGATGGGTTTCAATGGTTCACTCCCATTCCCACTTTAAATTTTTCACTTCCCTGACTCTACTGAGCCACCACTCACCTCCTTCCCTACTCTTATTCTCCCCTTAAAATGCCCAGTCAGGCCAGGGCACTACTCCCACCTGTAATTCCAGCACTCTGGGAGGCCTAGGTGGTGCATTGGTTGAGCTCACAAGTTCAGACCAGCCTGAACAAGAGTGAGACCCCTTCTCTATTTTAAAATTAAAAAAGAAAAGAAAGAAAGAAAATGGCTGGGAGCAGTGGCTCCCACCTGTAATCCTAGCACTCTGGTGGACAGCCTGAGCTCAGGAATTCCAGACCACCCTGCTCAACAGAGAGATCTCATTTCTAAAAATAGCTGGACATTGTGGCAGGTGCCTTTAGTCCCAGGTACTTGGGAGGCTGAAGATCACATAAACCCAAAAGTTTGAGGTTGCTGTGAGCTATTGTCCCTCCCCCCATGGCTTTTATTTATTTATTTTTTTAAAATCAAAACAAAATATTTTATTTATCTTATATTCTTTTTTTTTTTTTTAATTTTTCAATCTTAATGCTTTTTTTTTTTTTTATTGTTGGGGATTCATTGAGGGTACAAGAAACCATGTTACACTGGTTGCATTTATTTATTTTTTTACAATAAAGAAAAAGTAATATACAGAAAATGCCCAGACACCCCTGTACAAATCAAGTGAAGCACGAACTGGACTCTTCCCTATAGCAAAAATGTATTACTAATTAAAATATGTCCTCACCACATTAGCATCTGGCATACATAGCATTTTTAACAAATGTTAGAACAAGTGGACATCCATGTGCCAAAAGCCCCACCAATCTGGACCTAAAACTCACACCTTATAATAAAATTAACTCAAACTGTAAGGGCAAAACTATAAAAATGTCTACAAAAAAAAGCATAGGGGAAAATCCCTGTGACTTGGAGTTCAGCAAGGAGTTCAGACACGGACATTCAAAACATATTTATAAAAGAAAAAAAAGTGAGGGCACTGGCATTTTGGGATGGGAGTCTGCCTGCCTCCTCATTTGCTGGCAAATTAATAAATGATTTCCTCAACCACTCAACCTCATTCTTCCTGGGGATAAGTGCTGAACTTTTGGTAACAGAATTTGGCATCTGTGGGTGGGCCCATCAGTGCCCCCAGAGGAATGGTACCCCTCAACTACTGGAAGTCGCAGGAAGCAGGCCCAGGTCAAAGCTACAGATTTTTTTTTTTTTTTTTGTAGAGACAGAGTCTCACTTTGTCACCCTTGGTAGAGTACAGTGGCATCACAGCTCACAGCAACCTCCAGCTTCTGGGCGTAGGTGATTCTCTTGCTTCAGCCTCCCGAGTAGCTGGGACTACAAGTTCCCACCACAACGCCCGGCTATTTTTTTTTTCTTTTTTTTTGAGACAGAGCCTAAAGCTGTCACCCTGGATAGCGTGCCGTGGCATCACAGCTCACAGCAATCTCCAATTCCTGGGCTCAAGTGAGTCTTCTGCCTCCACCTCCCAAGTAGCTGGGACTACAGGTGCCCGCCACAATGCCTGGCCATTTTTTGGTTGCAGCCGTCATTGTTGTTTGGCGGGTCCGGGCTGAATTCGAATCTGCCAGCTCAGGTGTATGTGGCTGGCGCCTTAGCCTGTTGAGCCACAGGCACCCAGCCCACCTGGCTATTTTTTGATGCAGTTTGTCCAGGGCCGGGCTTGAACCCACCACCCTTGGTATATAGGGCTGGCGCCCCACTTGCGTAGCCACAGGCAAGTTATAGGTTTTAGCAGGTAGGAGCAACTTCTTTTCAGGTCAGACAGCAAGGAAGTAGACGCGGCTCCCCACAACCTGAACTGAGTTGAGGAGGAAATGGATTTGGAAAGTGTCTGGACACTAGGCCTTTTGTTGCACACGGAAACCCTGATTCCACCCATAAGGGGGGAGGATTTTTCAGACCTTCCTATTGGTTTTGTTTTTGTTTTGAGGCATTTTTGGGGGGGTGGATATCACAAGGTTGAATCAAACTAGAGAAGCTGTTTTGAATTTGGAACTCATTTGTTGTTCTCAGGGAACCAACAGACTAAACCACCATTTGGGGGGGGAGGATTCCCTAGGAATGGGGTGAGTAGGCCACCCATTTGAGGCCCAGGGAATGAGGAGATTAAGCCATATATTTGGAGAAGGCTTTGAACTTTCGCCATTGGAGGCGGTGTTTATCCTCTTTGTGAAACTTCCAGCCCTGTGATAGGGCACTTGAGGCACTGTCTAAGGTGTCACGGGGGTGGTATTTGTCCTCTTTGAATTCCTATTTGTTTGATAGGCCTGGGCATTTTTGTGTTGAGGATCCCCTGTGTTATTTATTTGTTATTTGTGAGTCTTCCTCCAACACAAGGAAGCTTCATTTCAAAGTCCCTTATAAAAACTTTGGAACTAATAGCTAAGAACCTATGTGTAAAGAGAAATTCAATGTACACACAGGAGTGTGAGAAGTGGCTGTTAAAAGAAAATTCCCATTTGATAGGCTGTGGCATTTCTGATTGTGTTGGAAATTCTCTATGTTGTTCATGTTTAATTGCAACTTTTTGCAGGGTTTGTCTGATGAGTTGTGAGGAAAGGTGGTAGTTGGCGGTCCTTGGTTTATTTTGAGCTATTGGTTGTTTTCCTAGGACTTTGTTGTCTGGATCCTAATTTTGATTTGGAGATGCATTCTAAAGGGTCTTCTCCATTATCTCTTCCTCTCCAAATCAATCTCAATTGCAAAAGAGGAACTGAACTGTCTCACAGATAAATGAGCTTTCAGAAAGGATAGGAGATAAATCCTTTAATAATAAGTAAAGACAAGAATGATACCCTTTAGTTACCAGCTGGTTTATGGCACCTCTGCTTGCAAGTATTTGTTTCAAAGGTATACCAAGTTTTCTTTCTTTTTTTTTTTTTTTTTTTTTGAGAAAGAGCCTCAAGCCCTGGGTAGAGTGCGGTGGCATCACGGCTCACAGCAACCTCCAATTCCTGGGTTCAAGCAAGTCTCCCTGCCTCTGCCTCCCAAGTAGCTGGGACTACAGGCGCCCGCCACAATGCCTGGCCTTTTTTTTTTTTTTCTTTGGTTGCAACAGTCATTGTTGTTTGGTGGGCCCAGGCTGGATTCGAACTCACCAGCTCAGGTGAACGTAGCTGGTGCCTTAGCCCGTTGAGCCACAGGTGCCGAGCCATATACCAAGTTTTCAAAGAAGGCCAAAGCTTGTGCACAAATTTTTACTGAAGGGCAAATCATATCAGAGAAAATCCAGAGCTTGAATGGTTAACAGGCCACTACAGAGTTCAAATGTTGTCTTAAGTTCTCTGCTTGAGATAAACTTGTTTATGGTACATACAATGAAAAAAAAAAAAAAAAGAACTTTATCAAAATTTAAAACTTTTGCTCTGGGGAAGACACATTTCAGGGAATAAAAGAAAAAGCTATTTTATTTCTCTGTCTCTAACCTATTTGATTTTCTTGCCTATTACATAAGCAAGGACTTATAGTATATAATGGTGACTAACATTGGTAAAAGCAGAGATCTTTTCCTTTTTCCTAACCTTGGAAGAAAGATTAATTTAATTATTTTTTAGAGATGAAGGTCTTGGTATGTTCCTCAAACTGGAGTCAAACTCCTGGGCTCAGCAATCCTCATCTCAGCCTCCTGAGTAGCTGGGACTACAGGTCACATCACTGTGCCTCGCTATTTTTATATACTGCTAGATTGAATTTGCTAATATTTTGTGTAGGACTTTTATATCTATGTTTATAAGGAATGTTGGTCTTTTGTTTTCTTCTAACATCTTTCTAGTTTTAATTATCAGGGTAATGCTGGCCTCATAAAATAAACTGAAAGTGTTTCTATCTCTTCTATTTTCCAGAAGAGATTATGGTAGAAGCAATGTTGATTCTTCTACAAATATTTGGTACAGTTTATTAAGTAAAATAATCTGTGCCTAGATATGTCATTATTAAAAGGCTTTAACTACAAATTCAATTTATTCAACAATTACAGAACTACTCAAGTTATCTATTTCATCTTTGCAAAGTTTTAATAGTTTGTGCTTTTCAAGAACTTGGTCATTTAATCTAAGATGCCAATTTTATGCATGGGCTTGTTTGTTATATTTTCTTACTTTTTTTTTTTTGAGACAGAGCCTCAAGCTGTCACCCTGGATACAGTGCTGTGGCATCACAGCTCACAGCAACCTCCAATTCCTGGGCTTGATCGAGTCTCTTGCCTCCGCCTCCCAAGTAGCTGGGACTACAGGCGCCCGCCACAATGCCTGGCCATTTTTTGGTTGTAGCTGTCATTGTTGTTTGGAGGGCCCGGGCTGGATTCGAACCCACCAGCTCAGGTGTATGTGACTGGCACCTTAGCCCGTTGAGCCACAGGCGCCAAGCCAATTTTCTTACCTTTTTGATAGCTGCAGGATCTTAGTGACTTTCACTCTTGATATTTTGATATGTCTTTTTTATTTCCTTTGTCATACTAAGATTTATAATTGTGTTGATCAAAGAACCAGCTTTTGGTTTTTATTTATGTATTTTTTTCAAAGTCATTGATTTCTGCTTTTTAAGACACTTGGCACCTCCTCCTTCAAGTCTGCATTGCTAATCTTTTCCCAACGTCTCAAGGTTGACTAGAGATTTCTCCTCTTATACAAGCATTTTCCTTATTCTTTTACTTTAAACTAGTTATATAATTACATTTGAACTGAGTTTCTCATAGAGATTGATAGAATTAGGTTACTGACCCACCTAGGAGAGACTGGGTCCCTCCCAGGAAATAGTGAATCGACCAATCCCTGCCTCTCTAACCCTCTAAAATCCCATCTGCCATAGCCACATGTGGATTTCTTCCTGGTCAGGAATTTCACCTCACCTGCACCCAGGTGGAATGAAAACCATCTTGATTGCATAGACAGGGTCTTTGTTTTCCCTTCGTCTTGCACATTGGGATAATCTTTCATCTTTGGGTCTGGAACCTCTCAGAGATCAGTTCAATTATAGATTTTTTAATGTACTTGGACCATCTCTATCTTTGAATTGGTATATTTAGAACATTTACACTTAATATAACAATTAATATGTTTGGATTTAGGTCTATCATTTTGTTTTCTGTTTCTCATTTTTTACTTCTGCTTCCCCTTTTCTACTTTCGGGTTATTTAAACATTTTAGCATTTCATTTTAATTTATCTATTATGGTTTTTATTCTATATATTTTTATGTGATACATTAAAATAATTGAATTTTAGTGGTGGCTCTAGATTCTAATACACATACATAAATTTTCAGTCTACTCATAACCAGTATTTTACCACCTTAAGTGGAATGTAGATACCTTGCCCATAAGGATGGCTCTTTATTCTCCACACTTGATTTATTTTCATTCCTGAGGTTCAGTTTCCCTAGGGTTTGGTTTCCCTTTGGTATCATATGACATCACCTCCCCCACTCTGTCACACAGGATAGAGTGCTGTGACATCATAGCTCACCGCAACCTCAAACTGTTGGCCTCAAGAGATCCTCCTGCCTTAGTTTTTCTTTCTTTTTTTTTTTTTTTTGAGACAGAGCCTCAAGCTGTCACCCTGGATAGAGTGCCATGGCATCATAGCTCACAGCAATCTCCAATTCCTGGGCTTAAGCGAGTTTCTTGCCTCAGCCTCCCAAGTAGCCAGGACCACAGGCGCCTGCCACAACGCCTGGCCATTTTTAGGTTGCAGCCACCATTGTTGTTTGGCAGGCCCGGGCTGGATTCGAACCTGCCAGCTCAGGTGTACGTGGCTGGCACGTACTTCAGGTGTACTCCAGCATATGGGGCCAACACCCTCCTCACTGAGCCACAGGTGCCGCCCACGTTGATACTTTTAGCATGCAATCAACACAGTTGGGTTCAGGTCATAGGTTTCCAAGGTGACTCTTATAGCCTGTGGCTTCAAAGTCTGTCCAAAGTGTTCAAAGCCTCTACAAATTCTATCTGAATCTGTCGAACATGTGCATCACCCAGTGGTCAGCTGTTTCAGCTCTTAAAGTCGTTATATGTTCATTAGGATCAGATCCACATATAAGAGAAATGTGTAGCTCAGAAATGGGCCTATGAGTTTAAAGCAATGATACAAAGTTGCTTTCCTGAGTTTTTTTCTCTCTGTCATCTTTTTCCGCTGGAAAGCTGACTTACAACCCTGCTTTGCCACACACTTGTGTGACTGTGTTCCTGTCCAGAATCAAGCAGCCTTCCTCAAGAATAGAGTACGAGGGTAGAGGGATGGCAACCTCACCACTGGTTCAATAGTGTTCAGAATTTATCTTACTCCTCAATCTATTATTTATTTTTCAAGGACCTCAACTAGCTGCTCCATGCAGCTAGGATAAATCTATCTAGGATTTATCGCTGTATTCAGTGGGAGAAACAGTATGGAATGTTTTTACTCTGTCTTAACTGGAACTGTTTAAAGATAGTTTAACCATAATTCTGACAACAGGTCTATATTACATTATATATTCTACTCTGCTGTACTCTAATCTATTCCAACTGCCTTTGTTTTAATAAAACGTAAACCTGCTTGCTCACCAATACCAGCAACATTCATCTTGTTCCAAAGAGATCAAACAGGCTTGGCAGGTTGTCTTCAAGGTATAGCTCACTCCTTCCTTGATGGCTAATGAAAAGGGCAAAAGCCTTCATTTCCCTTATCATAAATCAGTAGTTCTCAACCTGTGGGTTGCAACCCACAGGAACTGTATTAAAGGGCTGCGGCGTTAGGAAGGTTGAGAACCAATGTCATAGATGCTCTCATAGGAAGGACAGGTCTCCTAAAATTCAAGTCAGTGTTCTAGAGAACAACTCAACTGAGCAAAACCTATCAAAGATTATTCTTGGTGGGCGGTGCCTGTAGCTCAGTAGGTAGGGCGCCAGCCCCATATACCAAGGGTAGTGGGTTCGAACCCAGCCCCAGCCAAACTGCAACAAAATAATAGCTGGGCGTTGTGGCAGGTGCCTGTAGTCTCAGCTACTTGGGAGGCTGAGGCAAGAGAATCGCCTAAGCCCAGGAGTAGGAGGTTGCTGTAAGCTGTGTGACACCACAGCACTCTATCGAGGGCAATAAAGTGAGACTCTGTCTCTAAAAAAAAAAAAAATTATTCTTAGTGTTCAATACGTATGTCTTCATTTTTAACTAAAACTCATGGTAGTACAGCCTTTAATCAAGACATTAATCAAAACATTAATAGATTACCTTACAGATCACACAAGCTTTCAAATGCAAAGTTCAACAGAAGGACTATTTGATGCTAAGAATATAATTTTTAAAAACAAAATATATGAAAAAATAAAAATTAATGAAAACAGAAACTAAATGATTAGATAGAATCAGAAGAGCTAGCCAATTGTCATATTAGCTAACTGCCTGGACAAAAACAGGGCCAAATTTATTTCAATAGTTATGACACTGACAGTGTGGGAAACCCAAAAATGTGTTTTTTTCATGCTTAAGGCAAGCAAGAAATAGGGGAGGGAAACACAGACAGTGAAAGTATAAAAGGCAACAGCACAGTCATCCCTCATAACAAACGATCCAAAACTATGAAGTAGTATTATCTACATCCTGAGTTTACCCCAAACTTTTGGAAATCACAAGGGTGCCCCCTGAGACCAAAACAAAACAAAACAAAAGAGCTGAGAGGCAAGTGAATTACATTCTAAAGTTTATGTATAACAAAAAATACACTAGTTATTTATAAAAATAGCTAATGCCACCAAATAGGAATGTTTGAACAAATCTAAAGAAATAATAAAAATAAAGTACTTCACATCAGATTTTAAATTCAGCAGAGTAATAGTCTGTTTAGATTTCACAATAAAAGTATACATAGAAATAAAAATAAAACCCTATCAACAATAGAAACTTCTATAATTGTAAAAATTTAAACTGAATTTTAGATATACTTTATAAAGCAAAATTGACCAAACTCTAAAATTTTCAATGTTTGTAATTACTTCTGAATTACTGCTAAAAATATCAAATTTGCTGGGATAGCAGGGTTAAACACTAAAATATGCAAAACAAACAAAAACATTAAACATACAGGTTAATCTTAAATCAAAGGAAACAAAAAATAAGTTACCAAACAAATAAAAAAATCATCCCACCCCATCTAAAATTCAAGGATACAACAGCAGAAATACAGGACCCTTTTTAAACCCTGAAAGAGAATTATTATAAAAGGCATTCCACCAAATAAAACAGTACTGAGTCTGATTTTCTTGTCTCCCAACTGATAAGGCAAATTTTTATATCAAGCTGTCCAAAGCAGTGGAGATTCTTGGAATTTGAAGAATACATTCTGGCGACTAAACTGGTAAGCCCTTTTCATTCATACCACCTCCCCCCATCCCCAAAAGGGAATATTCCCCATAATCTCAATTATTCTCTCCCTTTTAACTTAAATATAATGCTTGATTTATGAATTATTTAAAAGATAACATGCTACAGTTATTCTAGATTACACTTCCCCGCCCACCAACTCTTACCCTTACATTCTTCTTTTGTTTTTTCACACTCTTTCTAATCCTCTTCAAGGAGAAAAAAAATCTTAACATATACACATGGTCAATATCAAATCTAGTCTAAGGATTGATAGCATCTATTATAAATGTTCCTATACCTAATGGTTTAAAGATACTTTTGTTTTCCTTTTTATGCCTCACTTTTCCCTAAATTATGACATCCTTGTTTCATAAGCAGAATAGGCCTTGTTAAATTCATTTTAAATTAAAGGGAACTGAAGTAATAAGATCAAAGAGGTAAAGTAACTTCCCAAAAGAGAGATCTCAATAATGGTAACTTGAACTTCTAGTTCAATGCTTGAACTTCAATGCTCCTTATAACATGTACATCTTCTAGTTCAATGCTCCTTATAACATGTACATCTTCTACCAAGACAGACACAGGGCCTACATTTTATTTTCAAAATTAAGGATACATACAATTTTCTAGTAAATCTCTAAATAAAATATTTTCTATTTGAGGTATACTAGTAAAGAAAAAACCACCAAGAAAGTTCTTCTGTGCAAATATCCATGAAAAAACCTAACATAGCTTTCCTACAAGAGAATAGACTAAATGGTAATTGGATTGTGTCTGAACTTTGCCAGTTCAAGAAGCCATATCTCAGATTTCCAAATCACAGTATTCTGTTAAATCTTCATTAACCGTGTAGTGAGAAAATGAAAGTGAAAACTTTTAAAGCCCCATCTTTCTCATCGTAGACCAACGGTTCTAAGTGTGACCTGCAGAGCAGTAGCAGCAGCGACAGCATGTGATGATTTGTTGGAAATGCAAATTTTTAGGCCCTAACCTACTACACCTACTACTTAACACATCATAAACTCTGGGTATGGGACCCAGCAATCTGTTTTTTTAACAAGCTCTCCATATAATTTCATGTATTCCAAAGTTTGTGAACCTTTCTACTAGCCTATCAATGCTTTGAAATCTTTTAATGTTTCTCTACATCATACACAAGCTCTTTATAACTTGCCATTTTAAAAATGTCTTCTCCACATTGCACTAATTTGATTGTTCAAGTGTATTTTTTTTTCTCCTTTGGAGACAAGGTCTCATTCTGTCATTCAGGCTAGAGTGCAATAGTGTCATCAGAACTCATTGTGACCTCAAACACAGGGCTCAAGCGATCTTCCTGCTTTAGCCTCCTCAGTAGCTGGAACTACACACTCCCCCTACACTTGCCTATTGTCCATTTTTTATCCTTTGTAGAGAAAAATCCTAAGGATTACAAGGCATGTGCTACCATACCTACAATTTACTTTTAATGACAAATGTCCTTTTGCCTCCTCCAGCTATCCATGAGTTTTAGGATAAAGTTTAAATATAAATTACTATCATATATTGCTGAATTCATATATTTTCAAATTTCATTTAAAAACATAACCTTGGGCTTGGCACCTGTGGCTCAACGGGCTAAGGTGCCAGCCATGTACACCTGATCTGGTGGGTTTGAATTCAGCCTGGGCCCGCCAAACAACAATGGTGGCTGCAACCAAAAAATGGCTGGGCGTTGAGGCGGGCACCTATAGTCCCAGCTACTTGGGAGGCAGAGGCAGGACACTTGCTTGAGCCCAGGAATTAGAGGTTGCTGTGAGCTGTGATGTCATAGCACTCTATCCAGGGTGACAGCTTGAGGGTCTGTCTAAAAAAAAAACCTTGTCTTTTTGTACCGAAATAATATGTTTTCTACTTAGTAATGAGCCTCATGATTCAGTAATTTATTTCTTGTACAATAATGCTTTATAGAGAGTTATATTGTCAGTTTTTATATCCTATATTTTTATAAACAAAAATCTTAAATACTTCAGGGTACACATTTTCTAATCTGGTATGCATTTTAATCATTGAAACTTATTCTTTTGCCCAGTTCCTACAGGTTTCACTGCAAAGCTAATGTGTCAGCAGGTACAGACCTTATATTCTTTTTTCTCCCAATCACTATTTGTCTGATAACAAATAATAGTGGGAATCCTAGGAATTGTTAAAAAGAAAGAAAATGAATTCTTTGTCTCACTCTGCACAAATGCACTGAACTCACATTTCCCAAAGGAAAAAGGAGAAATTTAAAAGCAAATAAAGGTCACAAAATATGTAACAAATGTTAAAGGAATCACATGGATGAACTGCAAGGTTAGATGGTTTGCTCTGCATAATTCTGGATGGTGTGGTAACAAAGGAAAATATTGAGAACTAGATTCTAATCTAGGACACATAGCACACATTTCAGGCAAGTTTGCAGCTACGTTAAACAAAGATGTGCCTGCTTGTTTGAAGTTAGAATTTAGCAATTAGTAATCTTATTTAAAACCTGTCACAAAGAGATGGTGAAATAGAAGGATGTCAGTACTTAGATATTTTAGGGAAAGTATCTATGAAAATCTAAAAATATTCAGAATTTGAAAGTGCTAGCATTGAAAATATAAAGTTACAACAGAGAAAATATGCTTATAATTTTTTTCAGGCAAAAAATAGAGAAAAAGAAAAAAGAGAGCCTTTAAGTTTAAAATAAGATGTTTGAATCACAGGTATATCACAGGCATTTTAAGCAGACAACAATAAGGTTTTCAAATAGATAGATAACCTGTCAGGTCAGTAAGAACACTATGCAGTAGAAACCACTTCAATGGATTGAGAAGGCAAAGCCAACAGCAGCCTTTTTTTTAAAGTACAAATGAGAATGACAAAATTGGAAGAAGTCAATAGAAAGAATGAAAAGAAATTATTAGACACATTTCTAAGAGACTGTCCAATTTAATACAACCTGCCTTTACACCTGGAATGCAAAGAAGAAGTGAATAGCCTCTAAAACTTTATTGGAGAAAAGAAAAACCACAGGAGAAATGATCGAGAGCAAAACTCTAGTCCTTAACAGTTAAAATCAAACATGGATTGTAAGATTATATATGAAGGGGATTCAGGTTGTGATTTAATACTTAGTATAACAAATATCATTGTTGAAACATTTCCCAGCATGTATGAAACCTCTAACATCTCTAAATAGTTCTTTGGTTTGTTTGTCTGTTTTTGCAGTTTTTGGCTGGGGCTGGGTTTGAACCCACCACCTCCGGCATATGGGACAGGCGCCCTACTCCTTTGAGCCACAGGCCCTGCCCACTAAATAGTTCTTTGGCGTTCTACATGTGTAAGATACTGTCATTAATCCATTTCCTGTGACCAGCGTGGCAGGTATGTAGTCACCTGGAAAGGGAAAGCAAAAAGGTCTAAATCGAGCAACCATAAGTCATGTGTGCTAATTTTTTAAATTGAACAAAGAAAATGTCCAGACAGCCAAATACCAAAAAACAAACAAAAAAAATCTCCAAAAAAACTATCAAATAAAAAAAAAAAAACACAAACCAAAGCATTATAGTTTATGCTAGTGTGATAATGATTAGTGTATCCGCAAATGTTAATATTACCAATTACCATATAAGTGAACAATTCAACTCCATATTAAGATAAGGTCAATATTTATGCCCCCAAACTAAATACATTACCCTTGTGTGTTTGATTCTAAATTAGAGTCTCTTAGAACATTAAAGTTATTAAGAGCTCTAGGGGGCAGGAGGAAGACAAAAATGACAATATTTAATTTTCATCAAAGATTTGCAACTCATACAGAGTGGCTCTGTTCTTGGAATGGGGCCAATGCATTTGATTCCTTTTTTGATCAAAGAGGATTTATGATAGGAAGCAACCAGAAGACTTTCAAAATATTTTGGAAAGAAATTATATTGAGTTCTTCTAATCTTGCTTGGAAAAAAAGAAAAAAGTGGAAGTGCAAAGGGAGAGAAAAAAATAAGCTTGCAACCACCTGTTCTCATCAAAAGGCATGGTTGTTTTTTTTTTTTTTTGGCACATTTCTTCACAATTTTCTTTGAAAAAAGATGTCTAGGTACATTTTCTTTCCTCAGAGAATAATTAAACAACACTGTACTGAAATAAAACTCAAAACAACACAAAAATCATCCCAAAGAAAGCTGAAGGAAAAACTAAGCTAAGATACAGATACTTATGAAGGTTTATGAAGGAGGAAAAGACAGGGTAACATCTTTAAGGTTAAAAGAGTAAGCTCTCCACTACATATTTTCCAAAAAGGGAGTGCAATTAAAATAAAAGTGAGATAAACGTCAAATCAATCTTTAATTAATTAAAATAAAGAAGGATACACAGGATTCAGGGCAACAACAGGCTACCCATCTTCAAACAATCTATCATCAAACCAGGTTTGCTGAAACAGAATTTCAGGGATAGTCCTCACACTAATATTTTTAGATAAATTTTCCACCAGGAAGAAATAAGCATGAGGAGTATTTTGTTGTTGAAAATAAAATGTTTCTGCTGCAAGCAGTGGCTAATGCGTGTAATCCTAGCACTCTGAGAGGCTGAGGTGGGAGGATCACTTGAGCTCAGGAGTTCAAGACCAGCCTCAGCAAAAGCCAGACCCTGTCTCTACTAAAAATAGAAAAATTAGCCAGGTGTGATAGAGGGCACCTGTAATCCTAGCAACCTGGGAGGCTGAGGCAAGAGGATAACCTGAGCACAAGAGTTTGAGGTTGCAGTGAGCTAGGATGTTGCCACTGCGCTCTATCAGAGGCAACAAAGAAAGACTATCTCCACAAAAAGAAGATAAAGAAAAAAAGAAAAAGAAGAAAGAAAATGAAATGTTCCTGGTTTCAACCATTTTTAATGATCTCCCTTTCCAGTCTTCCTTGTACCAATCCTGAAACCACTCATGTATTTTCTCTCTCTCTTGTTAATGAAAACACACCGCATTGATTGTAAGAATCTTACTAGATTTCCATTTGTTTTGCCTCAGCTCCTACATTAATCCAAACAATAAGGGCCTTTAAAACATTCATAAATAACCTGCTGCTGCTGGCACTTAGGAGCCAACTGCAGCAATGTTAAGCAACAACAAATTTCATACTTCAAGAGGCATAGTTAAGGAAAAAGGTTGCTCAGAAAATCACTCTTATTTAGCACAAAGATCCTTAAAAATTGCATGAAATCAGTCAAGTAACTATAGAAACCAATTTCTTCAGCTCCATAAAACACGTCTCACACCTCAATTGTCTTTATTATCGTTTCCTGTCAGATCCTTAATCAGAAATGTGAACAGGCTTGATGATTTATTCAGGAGGGAAAAGAATCTGTAGGTCAAGTGAAAAATTTCACACACACACCCATACACATGCCACATCTTCAACCTTAGGTACTTTCATTTCATTCTGTTCTCAGCAGCTCTGGGGGCAACTCCAGTGAGATCCAATATTAAGGCTCAATTAAAATAAGCTCCAATTAGTGGAGCTTTTTTCTCTGGGGCTAGAAAAGTCAGGAAATGGATATTGGGAAATGTAAAAAGTCAGCTACTGAGAGGAGGCTGCAGACATAAATGAACTTATTTGTTGATTTCTACAGTTGCTATGCAGAGGCCTCTGGGAGTAAAAGCTTAACCAGTCTAAGCTATAAACTAAAACCCCTGCAGCTAAACATGAACTGTGTGAAACAAGGGCTCCATTCCAGAACAGAAAACTGCTGGGCCTAGAAAATTAAAAGCCAGAGGCGTTTTCCATTTAAAACTAAATCCCAGTACCGCCTCCCAGCCAAAGAATTATAAGCAGTATCAGATTTACAAAACGAACAATTACCCTGGAAAAATGTAGCCTATTGTATAGTCCCAGATGCTAAATCTCAAAAGTTTCTTTTTTTTTTCTTTTAATCCCACAGTATATTCCTCCAAGTACACTGCTGTAGTTTACAAAGCCATTTCTAGACAGGCCTGAGCCTTGAAAATAAATTTTAAAAAGAGAGCACATTACTCATTGACCTCATTTGAAGTACTGCCCTTGCCTGTAGCAGTTCCTGTCCTTCCCCAAGGCCTCTGCAAATGGTATGCAACAGCAAAATAAACCCTGACCTAATTGCCAGGAGAAAGCTGCCAACCTTCCCTCAGACACAAAGACAAGCATGGCAACTTGAAAGTCCTACCTCTTTGGCTTTCTGCTTTAATCTCAGCTGTTCTGGATCTTCTTTATTGGAACGACTCTATCAAAGGAAAAGGAAATTTTAATAGAAATTACTAGCATCTAAACACCACAGTTACCGTTAAATATTTAATAAATGACAATTTTCTCTTGTGATTGAATATCTTAGCTCCAGGGGAAAATGCCTCAATCCAGTCTAGCTGCTGCTCCCACCCTTTATCCCCCTCCCCTCATCATCTGGGCTGGCCGCTGCAGCTCTAGCCTGGAGGAAGCTTATACTGAAAATGATGCTAACAATGTCAGTCAGGTCCAGTTGAGGCATGACGTTGTTCTTGTTGGAACACTGAAAACTAAAAAATGGATGGTACACATGAAGGGGAAAGAAAAAAGAATAACTGTTGGCTCAAATGAATGAAAACAATGAACACTGGCCGATCCTGAGGCAAAGCCATTTCAGAAAAACATGGTATTTCAAGGACTATTAAGATCAAGAACCTGACTAACTTTGAACCAAATCTTTTTAAAAGCATAATATCTAAAAGTGTAAGTAGGAAATCTATACCAGCATTTTAATTATAATATCATCTTTGGATGATAAGTACTTAAAAAGATGCCGTGCAGAAGTAAAGGTTTAATAAATCGTTACTGAATGTCACTTTCTATAGTATACGACTGGCATAAGAAGAGAACCATCAAAAAATAAAATAAATAGGGGCGGCTCCTGTAGCTTAGCAAGCAGGGCGCCGGCCCCATATACTGAAGGTGGCGGGTTCAAGCCCGGCCTCGGCCGAACTACACAACAAAAAAATAGCCGCGCGCTGTGGCAGGTGCCTGTAGTCCCAGCTACTAGGGAGGCTGAGGCAAGAGAATCGCTTAAGCCCAAGAGCTGGAGGTTGCTGTGAGCAGTGTGACGCCACGGCACTCTACCCACGGCGATAAAGTGAGACTGTCTCTACAAAACAAAGAAAAGAACTTCTTAAAATCTCTCTTAAAAACATTCCATATAAGTATCAAAGCAAGCAAAACAAAAAAATCTTCTGGAAAATTAGTAATTCTGCTATTTAACCTTGGTTCCATCTAATTAGTTAAGGCTATGTTGTTCCAATGTCTAGTGACATTCAGTTAACTTATCACTTGTTTTTAGTGTGTACTCCCAGAAAGAGTACATCTGCTTTTTAATGCTGCTCCCAAAACACCAATAGGAAAGTAAATGAGAAAAAAAAAAATCATCTATAATAAACTCTGTTTTAATAGTTCAAAAGAATAAAGAAAAATATGAATTGTATGTTATCATTTATACTATGTACCTCTAAGTAAACCAAAAATTAACTTCTGAAATTAAGTTTGTTGAAATTTATATATGAGATCATGATCCTACTCAAATTTTATATTTGAATGATATAAGTACATTGTCCTTACCTTGAAAATTAAAATCCAGGCTGGAGATTGTCTTTAAGAAATCAATGGGAACAAAACTATATAATGAAACACTGAAGTACAAATACTCAATTACCTTTATATGCAGAACTCCTGTGTACTTGTATTCAAGCAGTTAACTAGTCATAAAATAGTTCAGTTTAAGAACAAGAAACCCAAGTTTTAGTTAAGTACTGGTTAACGTGTTTTAAAACAAAAGTTCATTTTGACTCACCTTAGTCCAAGGATGTGCCTTAATTTGGGGAAATTTGAATTCTGTGTAGTTTGGGTTCATTTCTCTAATTTGCTCCCTTGTTGGTGTTCCCAGGACCTAGATAAAGAAAGCAAATTATTGCCATCTTTTCCCATACACTTACAAATATACTCTTTAAGTTTTAATGTACTGATTTCACTGAAAAAAGAGGAATTCCAAAGTTAAATAAAATATACAAACTGTTAAATGCAGCAATGCTATGGTTTGAATTTGTCCCTGCCAAAAGTTCATGTATTGGAAACTTAATTCCCTAGTGCAACTGTGTTGAGAGGGGAGACCTTTAAGAGGTGATTAGGTCATGCGAGTTCTGCCCTCAAGAATGGATTCGTGTTATGAAGAGAGTGGGTTGGTTATAAAAGAGAGTTTGACTTCCTCTTGCTCTCACCCTCTCTTGCCCTTCTGCCTTCGACCATGGGATAAATGCAGCATGAAGGCCTCATCAGATGCAGGTCCCTCATGTTTGGACTTCCCAGCTTCCAGAACTGTGAACTAAATAAACTTCTATTATTTATAAATTACCCAGTCTATGGTTTTCTGTTATAGCAACAGAAAATGGAGAAGCAAATGTTGTGAAAGCCATTTTAATCTGTAACTGACTATAGATTCCATGCTATGCTACCATGGACAGATTTCTATGATGATAATAATATTAAATCAGGGTCATAAAAACGATTACTGAACTCAAATATATTTAGGTAAAAATCAAGCATCTTTCTTCTATCTAGAAAAACAATCTACTGCAATGATCACATCTGAAATGAGAGGATACAAAAATCCATGGATGCTCAAGTCTCTAATAGTATAATATTTGCATATAATTACTTATATGCACATATATAATTTAAATCATCTCTTGATTACTTATAATACCTCATACAATATAAAGCTATCTAAATACTTATATAGTATATTGTTAATATTTATATATATTTTTTGTTGTACTGTTATTTTTATTGTTTTTTTCCTAAACCTTTTAAATTTGCAGTTGGTTGATTCCATGGATGTAGAACTCGCAGAAATAAAAGGTCTACTATATATTCATTAGGCAAACTTTACTCAAAAACTGGCATGAATAATTCCATTCTTCATTAAATATTCAGTGAGTGTCTCTTGTGTACAAGGAACTATGTTACACTCCATGGAAGATATAAAGAACAAGAGATTTCCCACTACAATGAACTTACATATTTGTGTAGTGAAAAAGTGTAACTACAATAAAGACAAAAATATGTTGAGTACTTCTTTTTCTCTAGAGCTGTACTAGGCAGTGTAAAAAGGAAAGTAAAAGACAGAACAAACAGATAATAAGAAAAAACATTAAATCCTAAAAATGAGGACTTTGAAGACAAAAAATCTCATCTTTACAATCCTAAGACCTGTTATAAAACAAGTTTGTTGAGATAAAATATTAAGCTATTTATAATTTAAGGACAGCTGCACCAAAGGTGGGAAGCACAATGATAAGTACTTGATTTTTGGTGGCAACTAGTGAATAATCAGGCATAATTCCATAATCCTTCAGGGCAAAGTGAGAATTTTGAGTTTTTTTAAATTTGCTTTAATTTTGTAGACTATATTAGAACTTTCAGAATTCCATCAAAATCTAAATACAGTAGGACCTCTATAAGTTGACCACCCAAAGGGACTGTAACAAACTGGTCAACATATGGCGTTGGTCAATATAAGGAAGTAGACCTACTATACTGACACATATGTGTAGTGCCTGTCCAGTTTATGAAAATTAAGTCAACTTAAGGAGGTGATCAATGTAGGGAGGTGGTCAACGATGAAGTTTGTTAAAAAGGTACTCATAAGAAATTGAAAAGGCAAGTCATTTGAGTTGAAAGAACATTTGCAAAACATTCTGCAAAAGATCTGTATTTAGAATACACAAAGAACTCTTACAATTAAAAAATTAGACAAGCCAAAAAAAAAAGACAAGCCAATTAAAATGGGCAAGAGATATAAATTGGTATTTCATCAAAGATGACAAAGAGATGACAAATAAACACATGAAAAGATGCTCAACATCATTAATCATTAGTGAAATGCCAAATGCAGCATATTAAAAAAGATAATACACCATGATTGACTAGTTTTATTCCAGGGATGCGAGCATGGTTCAACATATGCAAATCAATAACTGTGATTTATAACATAAACAGAATTAAGGACAAAAAACATATAATCTTTAATACCGCAAAAACAATTTTTTGATAAAATCCAGTATCCCTTCTTGGTAAAAAACTTCGACAAGAAATTAGGCATAGAAGGAAAACTCAAAATAATAAAATCCAGTATCCCTTCTTGGTAAAAAACTTCAACAAGAAATTAGGCATAGAAGGAAAACTCAAAATAATAAGAATGACAAACTCACAGCTAAGATTATATTGAATGGGCAGAAGTTAAAAGCACTCCCTCTAAGAACTGGAACAAGACAAGGATGACATCTTTACCTATGTTATTCAAAATAGTAGTGGAAGTCCTAGCCAAAGCAAACAGGTAAGAGAAAGAAATAAAAGAAATTTAAATTGGAAAGAGGAAAAACCTGAACACCAAAAAAACTTTTAGATTTGATAATGAATCCAGTGAAGTGTTAGGATACAAAATGAACATACAAAAATCTATATATTGATAATGATCAAGCTGAAAACCATACCAAGAAGGTAAGCCTGTCTATATACAATGATTAAAAAAAAAAAAAACCTCAGGAGGCTGGGTGTGTTGGCTTATACCTGTAACCCCAGCACCCTTGGAGGCCAAGGTGGATGGATTACCCTGAGCTCAGAGGTTTCAGACCAACCTGAGCCAAAGTAAGACCCCATCTCTACAAAAAAAAGCCAGGCATGGGTGCCTATAGTCCCAGCTACTTGGGAGCCTGAGGCAGAGCATCAGCCCAAGAGTTGAAGGTTGCTATGAGCTATGATGCCACAGCACTCTACTGGGGGCTACAAAGTGAGACTCTGTCACAATAAAAAAAATATAAAAGAAAAAAAAAAACCCTTCAAACTAAGACAAATGAAAGCCAAATTAAAAATAAATAAATAAATAAACAACCCAGGAACATATTTAATGAAAAATGTGAAAAATCTCTATAAGGAAAATCACAAAACACTGGTGAAAGAAATTAGATGGCACAAACAAAAAAAATCCTATGCTTGTGGATTTAAAGGCTTAATATCAAAATGCCTGATACAATCTATAGAATCAATGCACTCCCTATCAAAATGCAGTCATTTTTAACAGAATTAGAAAGAACAATGCTAAAAGTCATATGGAACTAAACAGAGCCTGAATAGCCAAAGCAATCATAAGCAAAAACAATAAAGCTGGAGGCATCACATTACCTGACTTCAAATTATATTACAAGGCTACAGTAACCAACACAGCATGTACTGGTATCAAAATAGATACACAGATCAATGAAACAGAACAGAGAACTCAGAAATAAAGCCAACTGACCTTTGACAGAGTTGATAAAAACAATGGGGAAAGGATATCTTTTCAATAAATCATGCTAGGATAATTGGATAGCCACATGAAAAAAAATGAAATCAGACCCCCTATCTTACACCATATGTAAAATCAACTCAAGATGGATTAAAGACTTAAATGTAAGACCTAAGACTATAAAAATACTAGAAGAAAACCCAGTCAAAACTTTTCTGAAATTTATCTAGGCAAAGAATTCAAGGCTAAGACCTCAAAATTACATGCAAGAAGAGCAAAAATAGACAAATAGGACTTAATAAAAAAAACTTCTGTGTAGCAAAACAAATAATCAACAGAAAACCTACAGGATGGGAGTAAATATTTGTAAACTATGCAACTGACAAAGGAGCAATCCCCAGAATTTATCAGGAACTCAAACAACAACAAAGAATCCCATTAAAATGTGGGCAAAGCATATGAATGGATGTTTTTCAAAAAAAAGACCTACAAGAGACTGACAAACATATAAAAAAAATGCCTCCACATCAATAATTATCAGAAAACGCAAATTAAAACCACAAAGAGATTGTCATCTTATACCAGAGTGATTATTATTAAAAGGTCAAAAAATAACAGATACTGGTGAGAATGAGAAGAAAAGGAAACACTTATAAACTGTTTAGGGGAATGTAAATAGCATAACCTATATGCTATAGAGATTTGTCAAAGACCTACAACTGGATCTACCAGCAATCCCACTTCTGGGTATCTATATAAAGAAAATGAGATTATTATATGAAAAAGTTACCTGCATTCTTACATTTATCACAGCATTATTCACAGTAGCAAACATGCAAAATCAATCTAAGTGTCCATCAATGGATGACTGAATAAAGAAAAAGTGGTATATATACATAATGGAATACTATACAGCAATAGAAAGAATGAAATCATGTCTTTTGAGGCAACATGGATGGAAAAGGAAGCCATTACTTTAAGTGAAACAACTCAGAAAAACAGTCAAATATCACATGTCCTCACTTGTAAGTGGGGTCCAAATGCGTACACATTGACAAAGTATAATGCATGACAGACACTGTAGACTCAGAAGGGAGAGGAGAAGAGGGGTGGGTGATGAGAAATTACTTAATGAGTACAATATACAGACTGCACCACTATATAATATAGCAATTTCACAAAATAAAATTTAAAAAGATTCCATTCACTGAATGAAAAAACTAGACGATAATGCCTGCACACTGAATATGAAGGCTCAAATGAAAAAGACTGAGTACCATTGCAAATTTTGGCAAGGATGTAGAGGAAATGAAGCTTTCACCACTGTTGGTGGAAATGCAAAATGATTTAGCACCTTGGAAAACAAATTTGAAATTTCTTCAAGGTTACATACATACATATATCATACAACTCATCATTCTCTTAGGTATTTACCCAAGAGAAATGAAAGCAAATGTTCGCAAAGACTTGTATACAAATGTGCATAGCATCTTTTTTCTAACTGTCCCAAATGTGGAAACAATCCAGATGTTCAATAACAGGAGAGTAACAAATGGTGAATATACATACAATAAAACACTACTCAGTAATTAAAAAAATACCAACATGGATGACTCTGAATGTATAATCTCACACATGGAAATCTAGAAAATTATCTTAACTCTCTTATAGTGACTGAAAGATGTATGTTTTGAGAAGCTAGAAGGAAGAGTACAAAGAGGCACTGGGACATTACTGGGATTATGATTATGTTTATTATCTTGATTTCGGGGGTATATACATACATGAAAACTTAAACTGAATACTTTAATTGTACAGTTTATTGTATATATCAGTAATAACTATAATAAAAACTCAAGAGATGATTTAAATAAATATTAGAATACGTATAATTTGGGTAAGAAAGATGGAAAGGATATTCTGAGCCACGAAGCTATAGCATTATTCATTGATATAAATCAAAAGGAATTTAAATTTAATGATAAACTGACCTTTAACTTTCTATCATATAATTTCTGAGCAAACTCTTGATATTATTGGAAAGAAAATAAAAAGATAAATGCAAAAAGTAATCTGTATCACAGGCAGTCCCTGAGTTACAAATAGTCGACTTACGTACTACTCACACTTACGAATGAAGGCTATTACAAGTTAATAGGTAAAGGTACCTGTTTCAACTTAAAACGCAAATTCAATTTAAGAATAAACCTACAAACCTATCTTGCTTATAACCGGGGTGCTGCCTGTGTAATACTTATTCTAACCACTGTTGCCTTTTTTTTTTTTTCCTCCAATTTTTGGAGACTAAGTCTCACTTTGTTGTTGCCCAGGCTAGAGTGTAGAGAGGTCATATAGCCCACTGCAACCTAAACTCCTGAGCTCAAGCGATCCTCCTTGTTTGGCCTCACAAGTAGCCAGGACTACAGGCATGCACCACTATACCCAGTTGATATTTAAATTTTTTGTGGAAATGAGTCTATGTTGTTCAGGCTAGTCTTGAGCTCCTGTCTTAAGCAATCCTCCTGCCTTGGCTTCCCAAAGTGCCACAATTGTAGGCGTTAGCCAATGCATCCAGACTTTTAATCCCTACTTCTAACTTTGTCCTAGGGAAAGCTCAGTTTTGGGGTTCTGGAAGTAGAGCTCTAGTTATACTGACTCGCATATCTCTTGTAATACAATTTTAATTTAAAAGGCAAGGTATCTTGTATCTGAAAGGAAAATTTCTGGTCTGGGCTATTAGATATTCATAAGTCAGGAACTATCTATTCTCAAAATATAAAGGCTAAAAAAGGAATTCTAGTTATAATTTATTTTATTTAATTTATTTATTTTGAGACAGACAGAGCCTCAAGCTGTGGCCCTGGGGTAGAGTGCTGTGGCATCACAGCTCACAGCAACCTTCAACTCCTGTGCTTAAGCGATTCTCTTCCCTCAGCCTCCCAAGTAGCTGGGACCACAGGTGCTCACAACGCCTGGCTATTTCTTGGTTGTAGTTGTCATTGTTGTTTGGCAGGCCTGGGCTGGATTCAAACATGCCAGTTCTGGTGTATGTGGCTGGCGCCTTAGTTGCTTGAGCTATAGGCGCTGAGCCCTTAGTTTTATTTTAAATATAAAGTAATATGCATTTATGTTCTATACTAAAAATGTACATGTACTTAGGGAGAAGAGAGGAGTGAAGAAGAATGAGGGGAGCTAGTGAGCTTATTGATAATTCTCCCCTTCCACTGGATTATTTTGAGTGCTGAAGAAAAATAGCCATGACATGAATAAATGACTATTTATAAATGCATACCTTTGATGACTCTAACAAGCTGATTCCATTTCAAAACAAATTCTAATACATCCAAAGCAACATTACCCATAGCAGTAAAATCTTGTAGACAGAGCAAAAATCCCACAGTAGAATAAATTATAGTGTCGCTATATAAAGGTATATTAATTAGCAATGACTATTAATAATAAACGAGAGCTGCACATACCTTATGGATGAATCCCACAAAACAGTGAGAGCTTTGCTAACACAGCACATAGTACTCTATGAGTTGGCGAGAATGCCAAAAGGAATGAGAGTTAAATGATGTCTATTGCTAAATGCATACTTTTTACTGTATGCACAGAGATCACATGGACTTATCAGAGATTTAGCTAAATTTCCATTTGGGGCTGTAAGAGATATGCTGTATAATGAAAAAGATAAAAGGTGCCTTTAAGTGGATGTTACAATATCTATGTTTTTAACTTATAATCTAAAAATATTCCCAGTAGAAGTAAATCTGTGAAATACAAATTAACAGTAGAGAAACGTGTATACATGCGGTCTGCTGAACATATATACTTTTAATAATTTATATAATGTGAAAATAAGAAGGTACACTGTGTGTGTATTCACTCCTGAATCCTTTTCTCTAAATTCACTGTCTCACAACTATTTAGATCTAAATATTTTACCCAACATTATGAAAAATTTCAAATCGAAAAGTCACAAGAAATCTTATAGTGAACTCCCATACTTACCACCCATATTCTCCAATTAACATTTTACTCTATTTGGTTCATCACATGTCCAACCCTCTATCCATACATCAGTTTACCTTATTTCTCAAGAATTTCAAAATAAGCTGCAGATATCAACACACATATCAGCACGCATCATATTCTTATTTTGACTTTTTATCTAAGCATTTTCTTATAGCTAGAACCCTCCTTCAATATACCAGAACATACGTGTGGACTATCTTCTACCACAATGGAAAATAAACTGCCTTGATGAATAGTGATGATATAAACAAAGTTTTCATAATTATAATCAGTTGGTAAGAGTTTAACTAGTTATGTTATTTTCAAAATACGGTTATTTGTAACTTTTAACTTGTAGACAGAATTGTCACTGATATTATCATCAATTACTTTTAAAACTAAATATAAGAAGACTGTCCTTGGGCGGCGCCTGTGGCTTAAAGGAGTAGGGCACCGGACCCATATGCTGGAGGTGGCGGGTTCAAACCCAGCCTGGGCCAGAAACTCCAAAAAAAAAAAAAAGCCTGTCCTTACAAAATGATAATGAAAATCTCATTCATCTGTTTACCATCATATGACCTTGAATTACTAAGGCTATGAGATGACAAAACCAAAATCATTTTAATATTATACTATGGTTCATGCCTAATTTCTCTTGCCAAACATCCAACTACTACCATCATTTTTCTATGCTTTCTGTTACTGTTTTTTAAGTCCCAAGGCCAGGTTCTCCCTCAGCTGACTAACAGAGAAGATTTATTATATATTTCAAAATACTAAAAATGCAAAAGGCTCCTAAAATTGAAATACTCAAGAAGAATATATTATGACAAGGTTCTCTCAATACAGGTTTAAAAGTACTTATTTCTGTTAGTGACTTCTAATAAAAAACTAATTAAAATAAGATATTAGGGTGTAATTGCATCTGTAGCACAGTGGTTACAGCGCCAGCCATATACACTCAGGCTGGTGGGTTCGAACCCAGCCCAGGCCAGCTAAACAACAAAGGACAACTGCAACCAAAATATAGCTGGGCATTGTGGCATGCCCCTGTAATCCCAGCTGTTCGGGAGGCTGAGGCAAGAGAATCGCTTAAGCCCTAAAGTTTGAGGTCGCTGTGAGCTGTGATACCATAGCACTCTAGCAAGGGTGATATAGTGAGACTGTGCCTCAAAAAAAAGGTCTCTTATCCCAAGGATTGATCATGAATGATTCCAAAAAACTATAAACTTTTAAAAAGTAGAAATTAGGTAGGAGATCTAGGGGATCTCTCTATAAGCAAGTCTAGGGGTCATTAAACTTTTTCTGGAAAGGGCCATTGAGTAAATATTTTCAGCTGGTGGATGGACATACGGGCTTTGTCAGTACTCTACAACATAAAAGCAACCATAAGTAAAAAATTTACCAAAATAGGTGGCAGACTGTATTATGCCCCTGGGCCCTAATTTAATGACCCTTGATCTAGTCCAAACATTTCTAGACATGAAAAAAAAGGCCCAGAAGGAACATCCCTTCCGAGATCATAATTAGTTAGTGATAGAGCTAGGGAGGCATTTAAATCTCATTACTGGTAAATAAATTTTAAGGGGTGGCATCAAAGAATCTGATTATTGGATCTGGTTGGTTTATATGGGCAAATAATTTCATCTTCTAATTTTAGTAGTTGTGAAAAATCTTGTTGCTACTTGGACATGAGTAGTATATGCTGAAGAGAAAATAGTATTTGAGACGAGATATTCAGGAAGAACCAGGAGGAACTCTCCACCAAGTGGTGTATACTACATAAATCATTTAGGTTCTAATGCTTGAGGCTAAAAAAATAGCTTCGATAATAAGTGGTTTAAGGTGCTAGGTGACTCTCCCAGTGGATAACAGGTAAAGCAGATAGAAGGAGAAGAATGTGCTAAAGATGGGGGCATAAATATATGGAAAAAGGAAATTTTAACAGCAGGTTGACATAGTCCAAAGAGTTGGGAGAGATCTCACAGAGGATAATATCATAGGGGCGAAGGAAGGCAAACATTGAAAGGACAGAGACGTGGGTACCTTATGACACAAATGACCCCAGGTTAAAAAAAAAAGCCCAAAAGATATTCACTGTGGTTGGCCATTAAGATTTCTTTGTGGGGCGGTACCTGTGGTTCAAAGGAGTAGGGCTCTGGCCCCATGTACTGGAGGTGGCGGGTTCAAACCCGGCTCTGGCCAAAAACTGCAAAAAAAAAAAGATTTCTTTGTGATCTGGTGAGATCTGTCATGAAGAGAGCAACATAACCACAATAATCTGAAATGGCTTATGTAGAATTATATTCTCCTCTCAAGATGTACATCAGTGAAAGAAAGCAAAGAACAAAGAAATATTTACTGAGCACATAGTATATAAAAGCACTATTAGTTACATAAATTTTCTTTGTTCAATTAAACTTTATAGATAGGTTTTCAAGTATAATTATAAATGAGATAATATCCTAAGGCTAACCGAAGTCTCAAAGTTAAAACATATATGTAGCTGACTCCCTAAAACAGTTGACCTAATACAAAGGCAAAAAATAAGAAAAAGTTTTCCAAAAACTTAAAAAAAAAATCACTTTCTTACACTACATTAATTATACCTTAAAAAAGAACCCTGAAGCCTTTTCAGCTGTAAAGGGTATATTAAAGTTTCATAAGATTGTGAGACTACAAATAGTGAGAAAAAAATAAAATGTACTTTTTTAGTAACTTAAAAAACATGTTTTAAATAAAACCTACCCATATCATGACAAATTCTCATCATTTCACACATAAAAAATCTTAGGGTTTCCTTGAATTTTAAGAGATAGGAAAATTATTTTTCAAAACTTTTAGATTAAAGATATTCATTTTTAGAAATTAATACTTATTTCTGCCTTTCTTAAAAACTGAATTCCTCCATGATAGTAAAGGAAATTAAACTACATATAAATTTTTATATGCTTTTCTATTAAATGTATCTCTCATGTAATAAAAGAACAGGAGAATGTTAAACATCATGATGCCAATGGGAAAAGAATGCATCCTCAGTTACTTATAATTAAAGTTCATAACCTTACCATTTATCAAAATACACCTTTTCTTTGGTCTGCCATTCTAGAACATCATGAGAGTGGGTGGTGGAAAGATCCATAGAATTAGAGATCAGCTTGTCAAATCCTTTTAGAGTTGAGGTTCACCCCCTCTGATTAAATCAACTATTTCCTCTGTACTTGTTCTATCCACATTTCTTCCAATACTTTTTATTCACTTGCAAATTTATCCAGATATTGTGAAATATCAACCAATGAATTATAAGATGTAATTATTAAGGGAATAAATTAAAGTCAAAGAAGCATTTGACAAAAGCTCTGAAATACAAGTGCATTTATTTCACAGCCTGGCTTTTAAAAAATATAAAAGTTTAACAACAGAGGCCGCCAAACTTCAGCAACAAAGCTGAATGTATAGCCTTTAAAACAAGTATGAAGTAAAAGAAATCTTATTAGAAATACAAGGTCTGTCCAGAAAATATGCAGCCATGCACCATGAAAAAGAGACATGTATTGAAAGAGATTCAAGAAATATTGTACATAGGACAATGACACCTCAAATCCCTTCAAAGTAGGCAGCTTGTGATCTTACACAATTCTGCCAGTGTCTCTTCCACTGTTCAAAATACTCTGCAAAATCTATTGGTGAAACTGTCTCATTATATTTTCCTGCATCTCACTGATGGTCTGTAATCTCTTCTCTTTGGAAGGTGAGTTTAGTTTGGGGGAAAGCCGGAAGTCACAGGGCACCAAATCTAGGCTGTAGGGGGCTGAGTCACCTGGGTGATTTGATGTTTCTTAAAAAAACTCTACTTTAACACATGATGCATTGGTGGATATGTTGTCATAATGAAGCTACCAATCACCAGTTGCCTATAATGTGCCATTTTCCTTGCATTGCATCTCTCAACCTATGAAGAACTCTTTATTAACTGGCTGACCTAGTGGCATACTGATGATGAACAACATTTTCCCAATCAAAAAACACAATTAATATGGTCTTGATTTTGCTGCAACTTTGCCCTAACTTCTTTAGGCATGGTGACTTCTTTAGGCACAGGTGACTTCTACTGGGATGAATGGGCCTTCATTTCCAGATCATAGCCATCAACCCAGCATTCATCTCTGGTTATGACCTTCTCTAGTTCACTGGTAAGCTGTCTGAAGCAAATCATTAACAAAGGCACACAATGTTCCTTCTACTGTGATAGCAGGAGCCACAGAACACATTTTGCAAGGATACTTTAGAATAGGCGTTCTTTTTGTATTATTTTCTGAATTTGATTGATCAGTAAGACAATACATCAATGAAAATATTTCTACATATAAGGTTTAAAATTTAAATTTTAGATGTGATTATGTGTATGAAAATCATGTAACACTAAACTCATGCCTAAGAATTGAAACAGATGAGCTGTGAGGAATGGAAAAAACTGATAAATAAATAAATAGGAATTTAGGCTCAAGCCTTACCTAGGAATCTCCTATGAAGTCTTTCCAGACAGTACTACTTCCTGATGGATGCTTCTGATTTGATACTCTGCTCTGATGTCTGGGATAATACCTGCTTTGCTCTACTGCTCTCAGTTGTTCCCTTCCTCTCCTCATTTAGGCTATGAACTCCTGGAGGGCAAGGACCCCCTGTATTTTAGCCCAGACCCTAACAAAAATCATTTATTAAATCAACACATGCAGTTAAGGTGGTATGCACCTCTAAAGACTATGGCCAGACCTATATAAATTCAAGGAAATTTTTTTTTAGGGTTTATTCCTGGTTTTAAAAATAACTTTCAAAATAATACCCTGAGATAAGTCTCATTAATATCATTAATATTTTCAATTTTCAGACATAATGAATGATGTTCAGGGATAGTAAGTCAGGACCAAGACTGCCTAGGTAGTAAATGGGGGAGGGGAATATACACATTTTTCCAGATCTCAAGCTCTATTCCTAATGTTATGTCTTCCCCTCAGAATTTCCTTTGCTGAGTTGTACATTTCTCTATTCCCTCAGTTATCCTAAGACTTTTTTTTAAATATATATATTTTTATTATTAAATCATAGCTGCATGCATTAATGCAATCAAGGGGTACAACGTGCTGGTTTTATATACAATCTGAAATATTTTCTTCAAACTGTTTAACATAGCCTTCAGGACATTTTCTTGTTATTGTATGAAGACATTTGTATTCTGCATTTAGTAAGTTTCACCTGTAGCCTTCTAAGATGCACTGTAGATGTGGCCCCACCAATTCCCCTCCCTCCACCCCAACCTTGCCCCTCCTCTCCTCTCCCTTGCCCCCTTCCCCATATTCTCACCTCTTAGGGAATCCCTTGTTCAAATTCTTTAAAGGTTTATTAGTTCCCTTAGAAGAGTAACATCAAAG
>CAUYON010040655.1:0-11937 GCA_963573935.1 Arctocebus calabarensis
GACTTTCCTTATGCTGAGATACCATTTTATTTTATTATTTTTTTTTTTTTCGAGACAGAGCCTCAAGCTGTCACCCTGGGTAGAGGGCCGTGGCATCACAGCTCACAGCAACCTCCAATTCCTGGGCTCAAGCGAGTCTCCTGCCTCTGCCTCCCAAGTAGCTGGGACTATAGGCGCCCGCCACAATGCCTGGCCATTTTTTTTTGGTTGCAGCCACCATTGTTGTTTGGCAGGTCCAGGCTGGATTCGAACCCGCGAGCTCAGGTGTACGTGGCTGGCGCCTTAGCCCGTTGAGCCACAGGCGCCGAGCCTGAGATACCATTTTAATGCTGTGTGTTTTAAAGAAAACACATTGAAAAGAAAAAGTTTGATCTCTTCTGTCAGAAGACATTACATTTTTTTTTTTTTTTTTTTTTTTTATACAGAGCCTCAAGCTGTCACCCTGGGTAGAGTGCTGTGGCATCACAGCTCACAGCAACCTCCAGTTCCTGGGCTCAAGTGAGTCTCCTGCCTCTGCCTCCCAAGTAGCTGGGACAACAGGTGGCCGCCACAACGCCCGGCCGTTTTTTGGTTGCAGCTGTCATCGTCGTTTGGCAGGCCCGGGCTGGATTCGAACCCACCAGCTCAGGTGTACGTGGCTGGGGCCTTAGCCCTTTGAGCCACAGGCACTGAGCCAAGACATTACTTTTTAATAGTTCTTCATCACCAGCAATTTTGATGCACTTACTAGTTTTAAACCATAGACAACATTTATTACTAATTTTGTCTTCACCTTCAAGTTTGTTTTATGTCTCCGGGGTGGTTTTGAACTTATGTTTCAAAGTAAATTATACTGGTTTATTGTAATGCAAAGCCAAAGATGGGTCCTGTCACTTATGTCTTAAATAGCAACACTTCTTTACACCTATGTGATTATGTTTTCTCATTTTGTTCCTGTATTTGAACTCTAAATGCTTTGAATGAGTAGTGTTTAGGTGTGTCGTCTGTCTTGTTTTGACTTACTCAAGGGCATACAGCAATTTTCTCTTTGAGTCCTTGGGAACATGAGAAATACAGATTAACCAAACATAATCTAGTGTTAGTGCAGATAAGCTGCTGTTGATTTCCTAATGCTCAGTCCTAAAGTAGAATAGTGTTCTCATGTGACTTTCGAAGAGTTTCCATTTTATATGACTCCCAATGTTGGCTCACTGATAAAGGACCACTTTTGAAAGCTTTAAATATCTTTAGGCAGGAGGATATAACTAGGTGAGTGGGAAGCTGCTGGGTTGCTGGGTCATTTGTCTGTTTATTTCATAGGTAGGTAGCTGCTACACACGGATTTTAGAGCGGAAGCCACTGTGGGGTGCCTGAGCACAGGGTTCAGTGCTGGTCTTCAGGAGGCCGACTTCAGGCTTGCAGCCTTGCATGTGATCACCTTAAACACAGTTAATGCAGTTACATAATGGTTGGTCACTGTTCATGAGGTAGTGCAGAATGTCTTTGATTAGCTTTTGTGAGCAAGTAAGGAGAATTGTCAAGGTGACATTACAAAAGAATGAGTGTACTAGGACCGGGTATGGTGGTTCACACTTAGCACTCAGGCAGGCTGAGGTGGAAGGATCACTTGAGGTCAGGAGTCGGAGACCAGCCTGAGTAAAGAAAGACTATACTAAAAATACAAAAACTAGCTCAGCATCGTAGCATATGCCTGTAGTCCCAGCTACTTGGGAGGCTGAGGCAGGAGGATTTCTGGAGCCCAGGAGTCTGAGGTTGCTATGAGCTAGGCTGAAGCCATGGTACTCTTCCCAGGTGACAGAATGAGACTCCATCTCAAAAAAAAAATTAGAATGAAGATATTATACAAATTTACTATATAACATTTAAAGAGCTTAAATTGGTCACAGATCTTAGTGTAAGTAATTATAGCTCTTCTTAGAATGATTTACAGTTTTACCATAAGCCGTCAGCTTTTTATTAGTAATCTGTCCCATGTGACTTAAGCATTGGCGTTACACTTTTTTGATATTTCTGCTCTTGCTTTCTGTGTTTCTAGCACAGTAGTACAAGTTGAAACTGAGACTCAGACTCCTCCCGTGTGTGAAGCACTAGCTATTCCTTAGTGTGGAGTTAAATAGCTTTCCGCAACCCATTCCGAATTGTGGGAGAGTGGTTTGTCATTTTGCTTTTAAATGTCCAAATCAAGTATTTAAGAACTGGAATTATATCAAAGTGAAAAAAGTATAAATTGATTCTTTGAATTTTTTAAAGTTTTAATAAGATGTAGAGAGCAAATAATTTTGTTATGTTTACAGGTATGCTATAATTTTTTATACCACTGGACACTTTGTTTCTAAAATTTAGAATCAATTTGGTCATTATAGACCATTACTTTAGTATGTTTCGCTGCACATGCTGAACTTGAGTTTTGTATTAAGTGGATGGAAAGTCAGGGGATATGGAGAATCCTGGGGATGCCACAGTTAGTGGCTAGAACTCTGGGTGCTGGGCCTTGAGGTGGTGGGGTAACTGAGTGTCTCTCGGAGTTGGGGCACTGAGTGAAGGGTGATCGTACAGCATTGGGGTTGGCACTCATCAGTTATCTGATAACAACTAGCATGTCCTATTTACAATATTCTTTTTTTCAAGATGAATTGTGTTCTAGAAATTTAAACAGTTTCACTTCTTTTGCCAGCTTCATAGAATTGTAACAATAGTCTAATTCTCTGGCTTCATAGTTTTTTGTTGTTGTGTTCTTGTTTTTTTTTTTTTTCCCTCCCAAATAAAAATTTATCCTCAGCAAAATGCTAAAACACTCTTATCTTTTTAATTCTCAGCACTTGAATACAAATGTGAAGAAAATTATTATGTTATAACCTTGAGTTTATGATGCTATAACTAGGGGAATTTATATGTGTATGTATGAGTTAATCTAAATATTTTTGCATTATTGAGAGATGTCCAGCAGACAAATCTATGCTAAATGCTTTTTTGCAGAGGATGCTGTAAGTGAAATCCTGAGTTGCATGATTTCACTTGGGGAAAATCAATTTTTTTGATACCTCTTAAACTTGCAACAATTATCTATAGACTGTTTACTAGAATTTACATTTTATTGTCCAACATATTTTTAGTTTTCACTGAACACAGATAGTACTTAGGATTATATTAAGTCAAGGTCACAAAAACCTTATGTAAGCACGGAATATATTAGCACAGAAATGATCTCTTATGAGGAATATTCAGTTTTAAAACTCCCCATTGTTAAATGGTTCTAGGAAATGAATTGTTAGTATGATAGTTTACTTTCCACTTTTTTTCTTGTTCTGAACAAATAAGAACTTCTAGAAAAGGATTTCTGAACAAATAAGAACTTCTAGAAAAAGGATTTCTGAAGCACGCCATACTACATCAGAATTGCCAGGGCCAGTGATTAAAAATGCCAATTCGGGTTGGCACCTGTGGCTCAAGCGGCTAAGGCGCCAGCCACATACACCTGAGCTGGTGGAATTGAATCTAGCCTGGGCCCACCAAACAGTGATGGCTACAACAAAAAAATAGCCAGGCGTTGGTGGGCACCTGTAGTCCCAGCTACTTGGGAGGCGGAGGCAGGAGAATCGCTTGAGCCCAGGAGTTGGAGGTTGCTGTGATGCCACGGCACTCTACCCAGGGTGACAGCTGGAGGCTCTGTCTCAAAAAAAAAAAGCCAATTCATGGATGCCCCCTAAGCCCATTCAGAATTTGAGAGTGGGGGCTAGGGCTGTATTATTAAGCAGCCAGCTCACTGTTAACTCCCACTAAGGTTGAGAACTGTTTTCTATGAAAGCTGTTTTTTAGAAATTGGGTTGTTTATTTATGAGACAGAGTCTCACTTTGTTGCCTAAATAGAGTGCTATGGCATCATAGCTCACAGCAAGCTCAAACTCTTGGGCTCAAGCGACCCTCTCGCTTCAGCCTCCCTAGTAGCTGGGACTACAGGTGCCTGCCACAGCACCTGGCTATTTTTAGAGACAGGGTCTTGCTCTTGCTTAGGCTGGTCTCAACAACTCTTAAACTCAAGCAATCCATGGGCCTGGGCCTCCCAGAGTGCTAGGATTACATGTGTGAGCCACTGTGCCCAGCTAGCTAGGTGGTTATTTTTTAATTAAGTTCATAAGCTGTTCCCTTAGATGCACTGAAAATTGATGTATTTTTCTTTAAAAATGATCCTAACCTGTGGTTAATTACACCTGCAAAATACTAACACATTTATAAATCTGTTTAAATGATGGTGAGTGTTACTGTATCCCCTCTATGCACTGCGTGTAGAAATGAAGCCCTTAGGGCCACTTTTCAGCCCTAACAAGATTATGTTCAGCCAAGTGGTCGATGCCAAGTTGAGTATGTGTGGACCATGCTGGTAATAAGCCTTTACAGTTCCTAAGTGTCACCTTTCCTCTGGTGTGTGCAGTCAGACTGAACTCACTGCCCCCAGACACAGGTGTAATGTGTAGAAATAGCTGTACGAGTGATAAATCTGTCCCATGACTTGACTGCAAATGAAACTTGAGTTTACCAGCTTGTTGTGTTTGAAACCTTAAAACGAGACAAGTTTGTTGTTCGTCCCTCCTGCCATCAAATTTATAACTGAAAACTTCAGGGACTGTTTTCCTTCATTTCTGCCTTCTGATTCCTATTGCAGAGTGAACACTATTATTTTTAAATATTTCCTTCCCTTCTTCCTTTCCAACACTTTCTTTGTCCTGCCAAATTGTTCCAGGAAGAAGTATGAGGGATAAGAAATGTATATGATAAAGTCCTTGTTTTCTTGGGATGTGAAGTCTAGACTGAGCAACAGGTGTAGATAGCAAAGTGGCTGAGACCGTTGTCCCGAGGGCCTGCTAGATGTGGGGCTGTCTGAGGGCAGTGGAAGGGCGGGTGGCAGAAGGTCACCCAAGTGAGTGGTTCAGCGGAAGTTTGTCAGGTATGTCAAACACTGCGGAGAAGTGGAGCAAGGGAGTGATAGAGAACTGGTTTGCTTTGAAAAAGCTGCAAGTCATGGTGACCCTGCTACACACTTTTGGGGAGAGTTAGGGACAGGAGCCTTGTGGGAACGCACAGTGGTGGCAACTTGTAGAGAATTCTGGTGTGAGGGGCACAGAGATGGTGAGGGTTGGGGGCATAGTCCCAGGGAGTTTTCTTTGAAAAAGACAATACAGTGTTTGGCATATTTATCCATCAGTATAGTGACCCACTACAAGGGAAGAAATGCGATAGTGAAAAGTCATTTGAAAGACAAAACTTCTAAATAAGGATCAAAAATGTTTTCATATAGTCAACGAGAAAATATCATGAACGGTATGTCAATCAGGCTGATAAAATATCTCAGATTCCATGTGAAGCCCCCACACTGTACCCCATGGTTGAACTAATGTACACAGCTATGATTCAATAAAAAAAATTAATTAATTAATTAAAAAAAGAAAGAAAGACAAAAGGCCAAGACCCAGTAACTGCTGTAGGGGTCGGGAGTGGAGGAGCGGGGCCCGCCTTCCATCGCAATGGGGGCACTGTGTCTGGCGGCGGATATGACATTTTTCCCTAGAAGAGGAGGCGATAAGGCTTTGGTGGAGAGTGATGGGAGCAGAGAGCTGTGAAATAGTTGCCCCAGAAAGAGAAAGTGAATTTACAGAGAAGGCGAGCAGCATGAGGTCCTGTTGGAGATTGTGGTTTAAAGTTAAAGCGAGTCCCATTGACGGTGGTGTTTCCTCCAGCTGCCCAGCTGTGGGCATGGGTTTGGCACATCAGGCTTAATTTCAGCTAGAACTTGGTCAAACCATCACCACAGGCGAGGCTGGCAAGGTGTGTTTGGATGGGCGTGGGGCAGGCTGTGACTAGTAGATTGGAAGGTGGCAGAGCCGTGGAGTTACAGAATCAGGAATGAGAAGACAGAGGCTATTGCCAGAGACGTCGGCAGTGGTTACGCTAGAGAACTGAGGTCACTGGTAAGTGTAACTAACACGGCAGTCCGCCGCTGCTACTGGGGTCCAGGGGGAAGGCAGGCCCTGGAGCTGAGCGGAGTAAGAACTACACGGCCAGGGTTCTGGATGGCTCATCTGTGTGTCTGTTACAGTCTCCAAGAAACAAAGGAGACAGTGGTCAAGGTGGAGCGATGACTGTGAGTGACCCGCAGTGAGGGGTGGGAGGGGGCAGGAAAGCCACTTGTGTTTCCAAGATCCCTGGGACTTTGAGAGGCCCAGGAAAATGTCGGGCGCTGCCTTAGGTCACTCATCAGGTGGAGAGGCTGAGATCCCAGGTGGGCTGAGGCAGGGCCGTGCTCCTCGCCCCGTGTGGACCATCCTGGAGGAGCTTCTCACTGACACCTGTAAGAAATGCAGCAAAATATGCAACCTGGTGGTGGTGCTTACGTCTGCGAGATAATATGCAGGTTGGTGGTGCTTACATCTGGGAGATAATGCAGGGAGAGATCTGTTCTGACATTTGAATCTGGCTCTAGGAAGGGGGTGTTTACAGGTGCTGCCCTGCCTCCTCTGCCAATCACAGAACAACTGTGGGGCACAGGGTGGGGACAGCCCTGAGTGACTGCCAGGCGGGGCTGCAGCCAAGGCAGGGTGGCCTGGACATCTTTCCCGCTGTGAACGTGTACTGTGGGGCCTCCCCAGCTCTGGGACAGGGCAGTCCAAGTCGCTGAACCTTCTTAGGTTGTCTGCAGCTTTGGTCAAGGGTGGCTGCCCAGTCCCGGTGGCTCTGCCATTTGGGGAATGAGGCAGGACAGGCGTCTGCTTGGCCCTAGTTCTCAGGCTCCTTGAAGGTGGCCCTGAAGCGTCCTTAAAGGCTTCAGCTCGCTCCTTAAAGGGCCCAAGAGGGTCCAGACCCAGCTGGACCTGAGAATCTCAGCATCTGCCAAAGTGTGATTGTGGTCAGGCCAGACCCAAGGCTCTTGATGGTGAAGAAGTCTGTCTGGACGTGCCTCTAACGCCTTACCCACACCTGCCCCTGCCCCACCCCCCACCCTTTCTCCCTTTCTCCTTGTCTGCATTTGGCTTTTTAAGCTTCTGCACAGTAGTCTGTCATGGGAGAGACAGCACGATGCTTTGAGTATATTATCTCCTGTAACTCTCTGAACAACTCAGCAATGACGGGATTGCTAACCTTATTTTACTGGAAACAAGAAAAACCCTGGAGGTTTGGTTTCATGTGATCCAAATCGCTCAGCTAGTAGGTGTTAGGGCCAAGATGCAGAACAGATGGTTAGTAATTGCTAAACAGATAACAATAATTGCTAACACCGGTTATTTAGTGAGACCCAGGCTCCATTCCAAGCACAGCCCATGGATAAGTGAGTTAACCTCACCGCAGTTCTATGCGGTAAGCACCATTATTAGCATCATTACACAGACAAAGCGACTGAGGCACAGAGACATTTACTAACTGGTCCACAGTGGTTACGAGGGCAGTGGGGGGATTGCAATGGGAGGCCAGGCAGTCTGGCTGCAGGGCCCACACCACACTCTTCCTCTGCCCCCCAGCTGCCTTTCCCATGCCTGTGTCCCCTGTGCCATCTTCCTGCTGCCACAAGGCTGCCTGAGCATGTCTGCGTGGCACAGACCAGTAATGGCAAGTCACCTTCAGGTCTGTGACCATGAGAGAGAGGGATGCTTGGTTTTCCCAGCTGACATGGAGGTGGTTTGTGGTGGACCTGGGACCAGACCCAGGCTCTGTCCCCACGGTTAAGTGTGCTTTACTCCAGGACAGCACTGCGCAAAGCCAGTGCCCTGTATCTCTTTAGAGCATCCTTTGTGTGTTCTAAGGGCTCAGACAGACCTATGCTCTTTTCAGCTTATCAGGCAAAACGAAGGGGAGGCTTCCCACTCTATTTTTGTATTTTGCATTATTTTGCATTTTGTTGGTCTACAGACTTCCTTGGGGTAAAATAGCTCCCAGGGAAGGTGCTGAGCTTGGGAGAGGAAGAGAAATAATCTTTAGCATGAACACATAGATGAAAAAGATGGCAAATTTGCAGTTTGCGATAGGGAAACTATTAAAAATGAGAACGCTAAGTCCTGAACACTAATGAAGACTGTCTGGCATACACACCAGAAAAGCACACGTTTGGCCCATTAATTGGGAGCCAGGAACTATGTGAGAAAATAAGTAATAGTTTTACATCATGGGTTTTTATACCAAATAGAACATCACAAGCCAAATAATCATTTCCATCCATCCAATATATAGAAAGGACTTGCCGGGTGAGACAGTCTTCGGATGGAGCAGGAAATGTAATCATTTAGTTGCCATTTGAGAAATGGAAATTGAAGGAGCAAATTTGCAAATCAACTCAGCAATGCAGCTAAAACATGAGTCTTGGATCTTTGAAATTCCAGTTCTTTTCAATCCCTATAGAGTTTCAAAGTTTTTGCAAGAGCCTGATTATGCTGAATCAAATGTAGTGTTAATTTACAACTTGCTGTGGGCTGGGCTATAGACAGATGACACATGCTGACTTGGTCCCTCAAAAGGATGGGTGATGGCTGCTGCTAGAAGGTGGTTAAGTAGATGACATTATACAAGTCATTAGAAAAGGAAAACAGTCGTGTCTTCTGGACTGAAGCTAAATAGGAGTAGTGCAGCTTTGGGGGAAGAAGTGTATGGAATGAGTCCACCTGCTTTAGAAGAATAAAGATTGGTTGTCCCCTGCCTTCCCTCCATCTGTCCCATAGTCTAATCAAATGCTTTCTTGAATCCTCCCTGCCCTCGGGCCTCCAGGTGCTCCAGCTCAGCTGCTGACTGGCTGTCTTCTGTGCTGAAGCAGAGGGCTCACGTACCCATGTTCACTGAGCCCGTCCTGAGCTAAATGAGCTACAGGCATCGCCCAGAAAGGAAGCATCATTGATCACTTTGTGCAGAGGAGAACAGAGGGGCATGGAAGGCTGAGTAACTTGCCCGAGGTCACACAGCTAGCCAGAGGCGGGGCCACATTTCTGACATGTGTCACCTGCCCTCCAGGAGAGTGCACATCTGTTCTGACATGTGAATTCCTTGAATTGAGGGCAGGTAAACTGGGTGCCTGGCTGTGGATCTCAGTAATGACTGTGCCCTATGGGCACCCTGCTCCTGACATTGATGGGGTCTGTGCACCCTGGTGCCTGAGCAGTCAGCCCCCAGCCTAAGCTGGCTGATGCCACAGCCACCCCAGACCCTGACCAACGTCAGCTGAGCTGGTTCATGCAGGTAGGAAGGAGTTTCTCCCATGGCTGCAGCCACAGTGGGTTCTAAGTTTGACTTTTGGGGGGTGGAGAAGGCCTCATTCCAGGAAGCCAGGCACAGCACAGGCTTTCTGGACACGCTGGGGTGCCCTGCCAGGCCTAGACGTCCAGGTGTGGGTGTGGAGCCAGGAGGGAGCACATCCAGACAGGGAGGTCATGGGGTGGTGGAGGGGACGGTTTCCCATCAAGAGACTCAGGGATTCCCGAGGTCTTGGCTTGCAACGTTGGAGTGTCATCGGAACCCACTCCTGTAGAGGGCAGCAGCTTGCTAGTTTGTGCTGCTGGCACAGAGCAGCTGCCCAGGTAGCTGACTGCAGTTATCCTGGGCCCATGCTGAGTTTGATGCTCTTTGGAAACAAATGAAGACCAACCATAGCTCAATCGGTAGGGCGCCGGCCACATACACCCAGGCTGGTGGGTTTGAACCCAGCCCAGGCCAGCTAAACAACAATGACAACTGCAACAAATAATAGCCGGGCGTTGTGGCGGGTGCCTATAGTCCCAGCTACTTGGGAGGCTGAGGCAAGAGAATTGCTTAAGCCCAAGAGTTTGAGGTTGCTGTGAGCACTCGACTATGGGTGACATAGTGAGACTCTTTCTCAAAAAAAAAAAGAAAATGAGGACAGTCCAAGGTTTCTTATTCAGAGCTCGTGATAGCCAGGGGGTCAGCCACAGTCCCTTGCGTTTGGGTGGAAACTCACAGTACATAAAGGGAAGGCTTCTGCCACGCCCTGAGGGGCAGCTGGTGGCAGCTGACCGAAAGTGGGCACGTTATGCGATCTGTTAGGGGTGTGTGTGGCTTTCTCTTGTTGGTCTTAAGTTGGAAACAGGGACAAAAATTAGGGCAGCTGTTGGTTATAATATTAATGAGGTCCTGGGCTCTGTAGACCGATCATCACAGCAGTTGCTATTTAGCTTTCTGGCTTGTTACTGAAGATAGCAGCCTGATGTCCTGAAGAATGACCTGCAGCTGATGGCTTCCGGGGCCGATGACTGTGATGAGAGTTGGTCTCTTGGGTACACTGTGGGTGGGAGTCTTTTTATTGAAGGTCTGACTGCTGTGTGTTTGTACACTCAGGCCCAGACGTCTCCTGACACTTGAAATTCTTAGCAAGAGGCCCTGAACTTTCACTTTACATCGGGCCTTGCAAATGATGTCACCATTCCTGGTTCAACTTGGAGCTAGTGAACATGCAAACTTTCCTGATGTCTTGGAGCTTTGGGCCACAACCTGATCCGGCTGCAGTTTTCAGATTTTTACTTAGAATGGAAGATTGTTTGTTACCAAACACCCAGGGCCTCTGAGTGGCAGCCAGGTTCAGACAGCCTGGAGAATTTTCCTGTTTCCTTCCCAAGCTGCCCTCCCTTCCAGGGCAGGTGGGGGGCGGGTGTGTTCTCCGCTTTCCAGGGTCTTCTAGACAGTATGAGGAGTCAGGGACAGAGAGCTGAAAAAAATGTCTACCTCCAGTCAAATCTCATCAATTCAGATCCTGTTAATTTTAAATAAGGGATGTTTTGATCTATTTTTGAAAAACTAAATTTTAAAAGACTTGCTAAGTAACTGTGTATACTGTGCAAAAAGTTTGCAAAGACGTGGGCAATATTTAATCTGTTAAGAGAAATATTTTCAAAGACCTACCTAAGGGGACTGTGTCATATAAACCAATCACCTTTGAAGGGTAAAATCTAATCTCAGTGCATTCTTTGCTGTTCCTGAAAATGGCTCTTCCAGCCGTGTATGTGGAGACTGAGCTTTGTCAAAATTCCCTGAGTAGAGCAGCCCTGGCCGGAGGCTGTCCTGTCCCTCCACTTCCCACACTGCTCGCAGGTCTCCTGATGGCCAGGCATGCTGGGCGCTCAGTCTTCCCCTCGCACCTGCCCCTCCCTCTACGCATGTCTGTTACCTCCCCGCCCAAGGCTGTTCCCTCAGAGTTGTTTCTCCTCCCCCTCCCCCTAAGTCCCCAGTTCCAAACAAAAACTCTGGGGACAGGGCTGCAAGGCCACACTGTCATTTAGTAACTGAGATCATTTTTTTTTCTTTTCTATTTTTTTATTTTTATTTTTCTTATTGTTGGGGATTCATTGAGGGTACAAGAAGCCATGTTACACTGGTTGCATTTGTTAGGAAAAGACCCTCTTACAATCGTGTTTTGCCCCCAAAAGGTGTGGCACACACCAAGACCCCAAGACCCCAAGAACCCACCCCCCCTTACTCCTTCCCTCTCTCTGCTCTTCCTTTCCCTACTCCTCCCTCATTCTTCCTCTCTCTGCTCTCCCCTTCCTTCACCCCCACCATGTCAATAATTGTCATTAATTGTCCTCATATCAAACTTGAGTACATGGCATTCATTATTCTCCATTCTTGAGATGCTTTACTAAGAATAATGTGTTCCACTTCCATCCAGGTGAATACAAAGGCTGTAAAGTCTCCATTTTTTTTTAATGGCTGAATAGTATTCCATAGTGTACATATACCATAGCTTGTTAATCCATTCCTGGATTGGTGGGCATTTAGGTTGTTTCCACATTTTGGTGATCGTAAATTGAGCTTCAATAAACAGTCTAGTGCAAGTGTCCTTATGATACAAGGATTTTTTCCCTTCTGGGTAGATGCCTAGTAATGGGATTGCAGGATCAAATGGGAGGTCTATCTTGAGTTCTTTGAGAGTTCTCCACACTTCCTTCCAAAAAG
>CAUYON010040656.1:0-10744 GCA_963573935.1 Arctocebus calabarensis
CGCTGTCTCCCTGTGTCCCCAAAGGGATGTTTCTGGGCAGATCTCGCCAGCCAGAGATGCCTGAAGTCTTCTCTCCCCAGTCTCACCGAGCCCAGTTGCAAGGAAGCTGTTACTCGGCCACCATCTTGGCTCCTCCTCCTAGCTCCTCTTTTCTTAATTGCTGTATTGTCTTGAGCCTATCACTTTCTCTTGTTTTTAGTTTTCTTAGCTATAAAGTGAGGAAGTTGGCTATTTGTGACTTCTGAGGAAAATTACAGTTAAAAAAGTTATTGATTTCAATAACATTTTTATAGTACTTATTTTACATGTCAGAAAATTTCAGATTTTAATAGTAATAAAAAGAAGAATTCACTTTTTAAAAATTACCACTCAGAAAGATTGATATGCACATATTAATCACTACATTATTAAGAATAGCAAAACACTGCATATAGCCTAAATTTCCAATAATCAATAATTTTTTTTTTTGAAACAGAGTCTCATTATGCTGTCCTCAGTAGAGTGCTGTGGCATCACAGCTCACAGCTCACACCTCAAACTCGGGCTTAAGCTATTCTCTTTCCTCAGCCTCCCAAGTAGCTGGGAGTACAGACACTCATCACAACACCTGGCTATTTTTGTTTGTAGTTGTCATTGTTGTTTTTAGCAGACCCGGGCAGGGTTCAAACCCGCCAGCCCTGGTATTTGTGGCTGGCACCCTAGCCACTGAGCTACGGGCGCCAAGCCAAATAATTCAGAATTTTCTAAGCAAATTATGCTAGGTCAATGGAATTGAATACTATGCAGACATTAAAACTAGTTGTTTTAAAGACTATTTAATAGGAAACTTTGTAAAATAGCAAAATGGCAAAAGCAGATCATAAATAATACAGATGATATGGTGGTAATTTTACCGAAAGAAAAAATAACAAACGCACAGCAAAAAGAACCTAAAGATATAGGCTAAAATGTTACAAGTCATTTCGGCGTAGGAAAACTAAGGGTGTGGTAGTCAGAATAATGGTTGTCCAAAGTTAGCCACATTCTAATTCCCAAAATCTGGGAAGTTACCTTACATGGCAAAGTGACTTTACATATGTGATTAAGTTAAGAATCTTGAGACTGGAATATTGTCTGGGATTATCCAGATGGGCCCAGTGTAATCACTGGGTCCTTATAAGAGAGATACAGGAAGGTCACAGAAAGAGATGTGAAGAGTCTATTCTTCTGGCTTTGCAAAAGGAGGAAGGGGCAATGGCAAATGAATGCAGATGGCCTCTAGAAGCTAGAGAAGCAAGGAAACATTCTCCTCTAGAGTCTCCAGGAGGAATAAAGCCTTGCTCACACCTGGATTTTAGCCCAGGGAGACTGCTGACCTGCAGAACCTTAAAATAATAGATCTTGTGTTCTTTTAAGCCAGAAAATTGGTGGCATTTTGTTATAGCAACAGTAGGAAAGTAGTACAGAGGATTGCTATTTCGTTCTTTCTGCTTTCTGCATTTGCATTGTATTTTATTTTATTTTTTATGTATTTTTGTTTTTTGAGACAAAGTCTCACCCTTAGTATAGTGCGGTGGCATCATAGCTGACAGTAACCTCAAACTCTTGGGCTCAAGTGATCCTCTTGCCTGTTTTTCATTTTTAGTAGAGATAGGATCTCACTCTTGCTCAGGGTGGTCTCAAACTCCTGAGTTCAAGGGAACTATCCCACTCAGCCTCCCAGATGCTAGGATTACAGGCATGAGGCAGCATATCCGGCCTGCATTTGCATTTTAAAAAGCAAACATGTATGATATTTGTAGTAAAAAAAAATCTGAATAATGATAATTATAAATTTGTATAGAATGTTATAGTTTGCAATCACTTTCACATACATGATCTTGCTCAATACACATCTTGCAATACATACAGAGGCAAAACACTGTATGTGACTGCACCCATTTCAAATCCTTGCCTGCCAGCTCCATAATGTACCATGCTACCACAGCAGAAGCAAAGAGGGCTGGGAACCGAGGAGAAGTAGATAAAATGAGAGTGTGCAGCAAAGACAGTCCGCAACTGTATATCAGCTCCAGATTAGAATGTGGAAAATCCTGTCCAACCCCAAGGAGATGAGAATCTGGAGAAAGAACAGTTTGGAAATGTAGGGTTTAAATATTGGAAACATCAAGCAGAACACAGGATCATTTAAGACTAAAAGAAAAAGAGGCCAGTCCCTGAGAAATGGACATGATGGAGCATGGTCCTGCCAGTGGTCTTAGGTCCAAAACTAGCCTTCAGCAATTGCATGAGGAGTACATGATGTGCCAGAGAACTCACCACTACAAAGTTGCCACATTGGAGATCTGGCCTTCCCAGAGGAGGGGAGGAAGAGAGTCTGTGCCCCAAATTATGATGATAGGATCCAACCTTAAACAAAGAGCAACCAAAGCTATTTCCAAATCTTGATGGGCCTTGGAGCCAGCGCCAATGAGAAGGAGTATCCAACGGGTTCTAAGAGGAGCATGAAACATTTAGTAAAGTTGTTAGGTCAAGGAGAACTGGCATGAGATCCACTCTGGCCCTGTACTGAGGGAGCAAAGATAAATAAGACATCTTCCCTATCATGAAAGCTTATTTCATACCCATGATCCAATTTCATTTGTACATGCACACAATTCTTTTGTACTCATATTGATTTATAGGTATAAATACAGCCTCTATGAGATTTTTTTAATCCTCTAGAAAATGCACCGAGCCTTGAATTTTTTACCTTTTCATGTCTAACACAATGATAATCATATTAGGCCAGTCATCCAGCCATTATTTGTTGACTGATAGACTTTTGGAATGTCTAAATGATCCAGATCTGTTGAGCTTATTTGCTCCCTTTTGGGAACCGCCAAACAAGTGTTTATTGAGCATCTATTATGTACAAGCCATTATGGTAGATGGTAAGATGTCCACAAAGACATAAAAGACATGGAAGTGCCTGCCCTTAGGGAGTTGACAATCTAGTTGGGGAAACAGGCTTGAAAAATAAATGATGAAAAATGATCTAAGTGACAACTACATAGAACAATAAAAGACACCCTAAAAAGGTAATGTTAGTTTAACTACCAAATGATTTGTTAAGTGAGTTTAGATGAGAGAGAGCTCTTCTGTTTGGAGCAATCAAGAAAGGTTTTTACAGAGTAGGTGGAATTTGAGCTGAAAGATAGTTCAGATTTGAAGGAGGTTTAGAAAGAGTGTATTATAAGTGTGAAAGAGGCTGGCAGAGGCTACCATAGAGCATGTATGGTTAAAAATGATCTAAGTCTTACAACCATCATGTCTGACTCGCCTCATATAAGTGTGCATTTACATAGCATGCCTCAACTACTGCTTTTCAAATAAAAGTCTCTAGACAGATTAGTGAAGATGCTTTCTGATAAAATTCCTAGATTAAAATGTTTTTTTTTTTTTTTTTAGACGCAGTATCAAGCTGTTACCCTTGGTAGAGTGCTGTGGTGTCACAGCTCACAGCAACCTCAAACTCTTAGGCTTAAGCAATTCTCCTGCCTCAGCCTCCTATTAGGTGCCTGCCACAACGCCTGGCTATTTTTTTGGTTGTAGTTGTCATTGTTGTTTGGCAGGCTCAGGCCGGGTTCGAACCTACCAGCCTCAATGTATGTGGCCAGTACCCTACCCACTGAGCTACAAGCGCCGCCTAAAATCTTTCCGTTTTTGGATAGTTGTGAACTTTTAAAACAACTGTCTCTATTATGAGCATTGATAGTTGTTACTTTTTTTAAATAAAGGAAAGGGAAGAAAATTCAGTCTTTAAGGGTTTGCATAAAAAATGGCTATAGGCAACTTAGTAATGGCCCTTTCTGGATACATAAAGTAGCTACAAAAGGAAATAAGATTTGTCACAAAGTACACATTGTGAAGAAATAGAAAAATGGGAACCCTGATGTACCTGTATGTTCCAATATTTTGAAAACCATTTCTAAGATTTGCTAAATAAAGAATATTAACCCAGAATAGGAAAAAAATCTAAAATAGTTTCATTGCTATAATGGGTTCTGGCCCCAATCTTTCCACTTAACTAGAGCAATTCACTTGACCTCTCTGACCTTTGCTTTTTTCATTAACAACTGGTAAATTCCTCCTTCTCACAAGATGTTCTGAGAGGCAGAGCAGATGTAAGGTGCTGTTCTTATTAAATCAAATGGCATAACCACATGTAAAACTGTCACTGGAGCCCTCAGCGGGTTCTCAACCTGTGAGTGGAATCGGAATTGACTGTGAGTGAAATCGGAATTGAATTAGCATTGTTTTTAAAAGTCACTGAGCATTATCATCATCTCAAAGTGATATATAAGCATCAAAGATGAATACATTTACTTCAGAGAATGTAAAAAAGCAAAGTCTACAGAAATAACATAATTCCTTCTTGTTCATTGCTGTATACCCAGCACCTAGCACCCTGTCTAACAAATAATAGATGTTCAATAAATATTTATTAAATGAATGAATGAATACTTCTCTCTAAGTCCCTCTCTAGGACTCTCATTTGCAAGATCTGCCTATCTCTGTTTTTAAGATACACAAGGTATTCACCAAGGGAGCTCAATGAGATTTACTTTTCTTCTTTAGGGAAGGCAGTTTATTTGTAGAAATGAAGGTTAACAGTGTATATCTAAATTAAAATTTAATAGGCCTTTGGTATAAACAGAAGTGCCTATTATTCAGTGTTTTTTAATGCTATAATAGGCACATTGTTAATCACAAGTTAATACCTAGTGAAGGGAAAATAGATCCCAAAGGGTTTTGAAGCATTAAAGTAAAAGTAAAAGTCAATGAAAGAGATGTATAATATATAAGCAATAGTGACAATGATGGCACTGATGACTTCTACTATAAGTACATGGACAATGTAACAAATTTTATAATGAAAAGGCTCAGCACCTGTGGCTCAAGCAGCTAAGGTGCCAGCAACATACACCTGAGCTGGCGGATTCAAATCCAGCCCAGGCCTGCCAAACAGTAAGGACGGCTGCAACGAAAAAATAGCTGGGCGTTGTGGCAGGCGCCTGTAGTCCCAGGTACTTGGGAGGTGGAAGAAGGAGAATCGCTTGAGCCCAGGAATTAGAGGTTGCTGTGAGCTATCATGCCATGGCACTCTACCCAGGGCAACAGCTTGAGGCTCTGTCTCAAAAAAAAAAAAAAATTTATAATGAAAAATTACAGTTCTGTTTCTTAATGTTAGTGTAAGTAAATAGTGGACAACTTGGCTGTCTATAATATTAACCATATGTTACGTATTGCCATACATAACCTCCCTTACATTGTACACCATGACATTGAGGAAGATTGAACCCAAGGCTAAACCTCAGGTCTTGGGTGGAACTTTGGTCGGTCTACATGTAATCGATCTAGTTCTTATGCTTGCATCCAGCTTCCCCCCAGGATTTCAGAAGATGTTCACTCTCATTGTAGAGATCTTTGCTTCCTTTCAAAAGAAACTCTCTCTGCATTTGAGATCTTTAACTAACTTTAACCACCAAAACCATTGCCAGGACAAGGAAAATCTGGGCACTCACACTGCATCCTGCACTTTTCACTGGGTACCACCTTTCTGCAGGACTCAGGTGGACAGCAGTAGGAAAAAGGAGACATCTCCCTGCTAATGCTAAGACAGACCGGAAGATTCTTTACATACAAACGTTCACTGCTTTTCCCTCAGTATCACAAAAACAAAGTTGATAATCTTCCTACTTCTTTCTAGCTGTCACCTGTGGCCAAGACTTTTTACATGATCAATTTCCTTTGGAAAATAGTTTTTTCCTTCCCAGCTTTATTGAAGTATAATCAACAAAAGTTATATATATTGAAGGTATACAACGTGATATTTTCACATATGTATATATTGTGAAATGATTACTACAGTCAAACTAATAAAGATATCTATCATCTCACATGGTTATACCTTTGTGTGTGTGTGATTAAAAACACTTAAGATCTACTCTCCTAAGAAATTTCAAGTATATAATACATGATTATTAACTATAGTCACCATGCTATACTTTCACTCTCCAGAACTTGTTCATTTTATACCTGAAGATTTTTTCAGGATTTTTTTTTTTTTTTTGAGACAGTCTCACTTTGTCAATAGAGTGCGGTGCTATCAGAGCTCACAACAAGCTCAAAGTCTTAGGCTCAAGTAATCCCCTTGCCACAGCCTCCTGAGCAGCTAGGAGTACAGGTCCTAGCCACATCACTTGGCTATTTTTTCTTTCTTTCTTTTTTTTTTTTTTTAAGAGAGAGATAGGGTCTCACTCTTGCTCAGGCTGGTCTCAAACTCCTGAGCTCAAGCAATCCACCACCTCAGCCTGCTAGAGTGCTGGAATTACAGGCATGAACTACTGTACCCAGCCCCAAAAGTTTGTACTCTTTAGCCAGCATTTCCCATATCCCCTACCTCCCAACCCCAGGTAACCACTTTCTTTCTGCCTCTCTAAGTTTAACTTCCTAGATTCCATATGGAAGGAAAATCATGCAGAATTTGTCTTTCTGTGTCTGACTTACTTCACTTAGCATAACGTCCTCTAGGTTCATCCATATTGTCATGAATGACAGAATTTCCTCTTTTTCAAGCTGAATAATATTCCACTGCATGGGTGTGTGTGTGTATATATGTATCTATATCTCACAGTTTCTCCATCCATTCATCAAAGCTACGTCTTGGCTACTGTGAGTGATGCTGCAGTGAACATAATCATGCAAACATCTTGTCAAGATTTTTTTTTTTTTTGGCTACATACCAGGAGTAGAATTGCTGGATCACATATCTATTTTTAATTTTTTGAGAAACCTCCATACTGCTTTCCGTGATGGCTATACCAGTTTACATTCCCACCGGCAGTATATAAGGGTTTCCTTTCTCTTTTTAATAACAGGTGAGCTCTCATTATGGTTTTGATTTGCACATCCTTGATTAGTGATGTCTAGCACTTTTCATATACCCGTTGGCCATTTGTATGAATTCTTTAGAAAAATGTTTAAAGACAATGCCAATTTTTAAATTGAGTTATTTGGTTTTTTTCTGTTGGGTCATATGAGTTCTGCAAAATTGCCCTTAATGTTCATTTTAACTTAATTTTACCTATACCATAATGTTGTGCAAGGGAATTTGCTCTAGGCCTTACCTCTGTCTTAAGACAGTCCTTTGTCACTGCCCTCCTACCTTATGGCGATGTCTACAGGACTGCCAGGACAAGCCAGCCTGGTGGCTCCACATTCAATACATGCGTTCTCCTCCCACCTCCCACATAATACTTCATCCTGATGATTTGTTTTTCTTTTTTTCTCTGTCTATATACAACTTCCCTTCTTTTCAAAACATGTTTCAAAATCCAACTCCTCATGGAAATCTACCTTAATTAATCCCTCCTCATCTACCACTTCACCACCTCGCCTCTCAGAGCCGAGATGGAGTACCGACGGCCAGAGTAATTAGTCATGATGATATGAACTCTTTATTGAACTGCTGTCATGTACGCCAGTCACTCTGTTATATATTTCACATGTGGTGACTCTAATCCTCACACCTTGAAAAGTGGGTATTATAATCCCAAATGAGGAAAGCAGAGCCAGAGCGACATCTTCCAGGTCACACAGTTATGAAGTGGCAAATCCAGGCTTCAGACCATAACTTATCTGGCTGCCAGCCTTGTGCTTTTTCTCTCACAGCAAACACTCACTATGGCGCTGCCTTGAATTGACAGTGACATCTTTTGTAAATATCTTCCCCCTTTCCACTGCTATCACCAAAGAAAATGTACACGTATGTTTCTCTTATATCTCCTCAATATGCTTGTTGAATTGAGTTGAACAGCTTAAAGCCAGAAAACACATCTCCTGGGTTTTTTTTTAATATATTCCATCCTTGTGCTCAGCACATAAGGTAATCATTAAATGTTAATGACTAAGTAAAATGGGATAAAATCAGTGTCGTAGTAGCCATTTTTAAGCTTTAAGAGTTTAACTGTGCAGCCCATACTCGGCACCACAGCTGGGAGTGCCATATTGCCATTAAGCCAGAAGGTGGATTCACGGGATGGGAACATTGAAAACAGACACCACAAGAATGGTTAAGTCAGTTTTCCAAGCCACTTTCTACAAGTAGCTACTGCTTTTTCTCCTGTAATAATTTCAGGATGATTAGCCGCTAGGTGAGAAATCCCAGGCAAAAACCTGCATCTCACAGGAGTTTCAAATAGCCATTGAAGTACTGGGTCAAGATTGGTGGTGATGTGAACAACAGGTAGAGTCATTCTCTTTAGCTGGTCAAAAATGTAAGGGAACTGCCATCTAGATTTCCATTATGGGCTTTATCTTTCAGGACAGCGCCTTTGTTCTTACAGCTGGTTTGATGAAATGCAATCTTATCAAAATGTGCATTTGGTGAGGAATGGTGTGTCATGCTACCAATTTCTGCTTCCTTTGCTTTCTTTGCTCGTAGCACAGAATTTCCTACTTTTTGCCAAATCTTTACTATGTCGCTTTTTAACTTAATTAAATATATAGGCAATTACTGACACCATCTGTCTTCATAGAAAAAGAACCAGAAGTGACACAAAAGACTGAGATTCTGAAGGGGATATTTAGCAAACATAATCTTCTAGTTCCATTACACTAATAATTATTTTTAGGAGCCCTTCTGTTATTTTAAATTATGTATATGTCTCAGAAATAATGAGTTTGAGCTATACTTAAAAGGTGGTGGCTTTAGTGTGATTTTTTTAAAAAGAAATTATAAGGTAATCCATTGCTTTTTTCAGTAAAACAAAAACTTAAACATGTCATTGAACATCTGTTACTAGTACAGTCTAACACAGCACTTAAAATCCTTTAAAATCCCTGAAAACCTTTATAAAGTTACATGAATCTTTTGCATAAATAGAACTGTTTTAAGAATATGTATGCCTTTAAACATATATTTTGCTTTCTTAATCATCAGATTCATTGTGTTCTATATTGTTCCAAGCCCTTATAAATAAGTAAATGAAATGGCTTCCCTTCTGAAAGGAGTCAGTCTTCCCCTCTCGTGCCACCCTCTGTGGTCTCTTACTCACTTATGTCTGTTGTTAACCTTTGTCTATTTCTCCATGAATGACTTAACATGTAAATGATATCAAGCCAACTCATTGGAACTTGATCAGGCTAAGTTACCAACCAATACAAAACACACATTCAAATAATCTAATAAAATTCATCTCCCCTGGGAAGGGCATAGGCAGCTCATATAAAGAGCATGGAGTTCCCCTAACATTGGCAGTTACCACCAAGGAGGACAACCGTGTTCCCCCCATTGCTCTTCCCTGGAATGGAGGGAGCACGTTTTAACACCATGTGGCAGCAACTAAATTCCCAACCTTCTGTAAATGGAAGTGTGCAGAACAAGACAACATTTCTAACAAGCCTCAATATAAAGACACTTTTCAAAGAAATTACACTATAAAACTTATAGTCATATTAAAGATTTATGGTATACCAAAGAATGTGTTATCTCAGTTGGGGGGCAAAGCATCAATGTATGTAGTTTGTTGGGGGGGGGTTAATTTTTAATCTTGTTTTTTGTTTTTTAAAGACAGAGTCTCACTCTGTTGTCCAGGCTACAGAACTGTGTGGCCTCAGCTCCACTCACAGCAACCTCGAACTCCTGGGTTCTAGTGATCCTCCTGCCTCAGCCTTCCAAGAAGCTGGGACAACAGGTGCCCACCACAACACCCAGCTAATTTTCAGGGACTTGCTCTTGCTCAGGCTGGTGCTGGTCTCAAATTCCTGAGCTCAAGCAATCCTCCCACTTCACTCAAAGAGTGGGAGGATTACAAGTGTGAGTCTTAATGCCCAGCCCTGTATTTTGTCCTTTTTATTCACTTGTTAATGAAGGAAGTCATTTTACAATTATTTTCTACAAATTGCCTCAAAGTTCTGCATAAAGTGCTTAGCAAATACAGGCAGAGCTGAAACAAATTTACTTTTATTTACCATGACTCCAGAGCCTTCTAGTGTATTCCCCTCAAAGGAAGCTACACGTTGAGAAACATATTGAATTTTAAAAGAGGAAAAAGGAGAAGGGGCTAGGGAAAGGAAAGAAGGAAGGAAACACCTCCCTGAATGCTATTTCTTTCATTTGCTAGAGATTGATCCTATGGACAAAGAGTATCAGAAGGGGGTCTGTCACTTAAAAGCAGCAGACCTGGGGGTGGAGCTGAGCAGAACAGCCCCTATCCACGTCCTGTCAGGTGAGCCAGCACGGAAGAACACTCACTCAGGTGAAACTCCAGAGTGACTTTCAGTCAAGGCTACTCAATCAGAATTTTTCCCAGGGCCCCTAAAACTCTACCCACACATTTCAAGAAAGTGCCACAGGACTTTCACTGATCAGGGGTAGGAACCTTTAACTTTTTGCCTCTACAGAAGGACAGTATTTCTTTGTCCTTACACAGCTCTTACATCATAGGCTCTTAAAGTAATCCTAGCAGTCTGGGAGGCCAGAGTGAGCAAATCGCTTGAGCTCAGGAGTTTGAGACCAGCCTGTACAAGAGCAAGACCCCCATCTCTACTAAAATAGAAAAATTAGCTGGATGTTGTGGTAGGCACCTGTAGTCCCAGCTACTTGAGAGGCTGAGGCAGGAGGATGGCTTAAGCCCAGGAGTCTGAGGTTGCTGTGAGCTGTGACACCATGGCACTCTACCCAGGGCGACATAGTGAGACTCTGTCTCAAAAAAAAAAA
>CAUYON010040657.1:0-66716 GCA_963573935.1 Arctocebus calabarensis
AGTAGAGACAGAGTCTCACTTTATATCCCTGGGTAGAGTGCCGTGGCGTCACACTGCTCACAGCAACCTCCAGCTCTTGGGCTTAACCGATTCTCTTGCCTCAGCCTCCCGAGTAGCTGGGACTACAGGCGCCCGCCACAGTGCCTGGCTATTTTTTTGTTTTGCAGTTCGTCTGAGGCCGGGCTTGAACCTGCCACCTTCGGTATATGGGGCCGGCGCCCTACTCGCTGAGCCACAGGAGCCGCCCCAATGCCCTTGATTTTTAAGGGAGACTCTGTCCTTGCTTGTAGAACTCCACTTGGGTCCACAGTGTATTACATCACTTAGTGCTTTCCATGTGGAGGCCCAACAGCATGATTTCCTTGAGAAATTAGTACAAGAAAAACACATTTGCTACCCCTGAGGAACCAGTATGTTTCTTCTCATCTAATAAGAACTAAGCAACTGACCAGATCGCCCTCTTTTTCTTTGGCTTCCAGTGGGCTAAGAGCCAAATTTAACTATGTTTGCAAGAATGTAAGACCATATGTCTTGGGTATTTGCATCCTTCTATCAACCCCCTTTTCCTTTCTTTTTTTCTTTTTTCATTAATTCATGTGTTTTAGTCTCACCTTCATCAATTATTTTGAGAAAAGATGCAGAGTTATACATTAATAATAATTCAAAAGTAGAAAGCGCTAATTTTCAAAATAAAGATTGTGTTTCACTTTAGCATGATGATTGGCCTATTTTTAATAACACTTCTATGAATCCATATTAATCAAGTTGCACATGGTGCTTCTTTTAAAATAGTATATATTTATATTAAATCAGATGAAATTATTTTGTTTTATGTTAAAAATACTTTTGTCTTTTTGATTTAAATTTCACAAATTTGGAAATTCTACTTCCTAAAGACAAAGCAGATCATTTTGATAACAAAACAAAATAAAATGATACAAAATTAAACAAGCTGTGCTGCTGCAACTAAAGAACAATGCCTTCATTTTAAAATGGGAAATGAGAAATATAAGTTATTTACATTAGCTGTACCTCATTACTTTGCAGATACCATGACCTAAACAAGATTGCTCATTGAAAATACAAAAATAAAAAAATAAAATAAAAACACCCTAAAAATCCCCATATAACTACACTAATTCAGTCATGATAATAGAGTAATAGCTTGGTTTCAAATACTACAGGAGAAACTTTTAGTTGTTTTCCTCATTGACACTCCCTTCTTTTCTGTTCCACTGCTTTCTTACTCAGGAACATTTTTTTTTTAATAAGTAAAAGAATAGAGATCAGGGGTCTAATTAGCCTAGGACATCAAGGTTAACCTTTTCTGATCCTATGTGTCACATCATCCAACATAATGACTTTTTGTTTGTTTGTAAACAAAAGTAAAACAAAACCCCTTTATTTTATGTAACCTAAAATATATATGGGGAATATGAGGGTGGCAGAAAAATTGGATTGGAAAGGATTAAGAAGTGGGCAGTATTAGCAAGACCAAAGTTTGTTTATTATGTGCATTTGAATTTAAAAAAATCTTAAAGCTACTTCAGTAGGACACTATAGATTTCACAGAACTTTTACTGGCAGTGAAACTAATTGGGACAACTAGTTGAGATCCAAATGGGTGGGAACAGACTCACTCTGTGCTCTCTCTCCCATAACCACAGAGTCTTGTACTGCCCAATGACCTCTAAATCCATACAGGCCAGAGCTCTATCTCCTCAGCTTGGAAAAGGTGCCTCCAGGCTCCCAGAGACAGGCATGTTATCCTTGTCATAGTTGGAAAAGAGCAAGTTGAGCTTGGATCTTGAAGTATTATTATAAGTCACCAAGTTCATGTGTAAGTAATGAGAGAATCACAGAATTCACCATTTAATGAGTAAGACAAGCACCAAATGCCCCAGAATAGAGTTTATTTCATAGGAAACTGATAACCAGATCGTCACACACCCAAGCAATTAAAATAAAATAACCTCTTTTTCCTGCTTCTTAATCTCACACACCCTTACCCTCAATCAACTATCAGGTTAAAGAAGTGCTTGATAAATTCTAGCTATGTAGCTTTGAATATCCTTTCCCAAATTGTGGAAATTTGTGGAAATAAAGCATAGTGATTTTTTTCATATAGAAATACATGCAATAACCACAAGAATCCACTCCTACTATATTTTTCCTAATATGGAATCTAAGACTGAAATCAATAGAAGTAGAAAAACTGAAATGATGCATATTTATAACTTGTAGAGCATGATTTTAATTATAGGTGATGTTTAATAAATTTCTATGTAACTTACCCACTTTTTTTTTATGAACTTAAGAAGATTTCCAAGTGAAAAACACACCCATTCTGTAAACAATGGGCATGAAGAGATTTGTAACAAATTCTTCTTTTGTTCACATCTTTCAGTCTTACTTACATATTTCTATAAAGCTACAAAAGAATAAAATGGGATGGGGCAATCCAGACATAGCTAAAATATTTATGAACAAACCCTTTTACTCCAAATCATTTACAACACCCATGGAGTGGATTACAAACTGAACCATCCTCTTCATCTTGCCCATAACATTGATCTGAACTAAGAAACCACATTTTCTGAGCCACATCTGTGAGGAGAACTGCTTCTCCAGCTAAGCTTTATTTTACTGCAGGGCTAAATTCAAACCTGGTGTGGACACAGCAAATTATGACCAATTGATTATGCTACCTCCTTGTTTATAATTCTGTTGTGCTTGTAGCTCTGGGCATGTGGGACACTGATGTGGTAAGGTATACATACATTATTAGTGTCTGACTGAAATGCAGCAACCTCAGAAGTGGGCATCGGTTCCTAAAGCCAGAGGAGGTGTCAAACAACAGAACAAAGCTCTCCAGGACTGATAGGAAAAGTACTGCTGACTACAAGACAAAATGCCTTGGCTGGTTAAGAGTAGAGAAAGCATACAGGGCTTAGTCCTTAGAATTCAAGATGGAGTAACCAAATCAGGGGTTTAGAAGGGTTCCTGACATAAAACTTCCAGTAACTAGATGCATCTGTGCAGGGCTGTTGTAGACCTGCAGGATGTGGGCTGACTCTTCCTCCAACTGCTTCCCAGGCCTGATAGACCCTAAGAGGGTGAAAAGCCCCCTAAGAGGGTGGAAAGCATCCTAAGACGCTGAGCCTCTGTGGAGTGAGTGTCCAAAGCGCCTGCTGGTAGCCATATGGATTCTGAGATTCCTCAAAGAACTAAAAGTAGACTTACCATTTGATCTTACAAACCCACTACTAGGTATTTACCTAAAGGAAATAATGACATTTTATCATACGGCCCATCTTAACTGATGCATTTTAAATGGAAGAAATAAACCTGCTGTCCAGTTCCAGGCCCGTATCCCACTGAGTCAGTCCTTATGTCTGATCAAGACTTTTGTTTCCTACGTCTGCTTTGCCTCACTGAATTAACATTTATTTATGCCCTTGAATGTTTTTTTGAAAAAGTTATAGAAAAAGCTTAAAGTGTCTCTTAGTATGCTCAGTTCCACAAGATAATCTTATAAAGAATATTATCCTGTTATGGTATTTTTTCCGTTCCTGCTGGCTTTTGTCCCAGTGAGGCTGACATTCCCAAGGTGGCAGTAGAGACTGCCCTATGTGAGACAGACACTTTCTAGAGCAACACTCTTTGCAAGTAGGAATCACCCAATTTATTCCTTTCTGGGTAGCAAAATATTAATGGCAATATACTAAGATCACATCAAGAGGGGATTGTTAACTAGTAATGTATCAGAATCAAGATTTATTAAGTATGTGTGAACTCAGGGTCTGCAGTTTTAACATATTTTTTTTCATTTATGTACAGATTTTCTTTTTTCTTTTCAAAATTTTAGATTATTATGGGGGTACACACATTTGGTTTTATAGTTTGCTTTCGTAAGGTTGAAGTCAGAGTTATATATTTGTGTCCTCCACCCAGAAAGTGTGCAATATACCCATGAAATGTACCCACTGGGTGGGAATTCACCCATCTCCTTTTCTCCCTTATCACTATTTGAATTTAATTGAATATTGCTTCCCTAGGTATTGATCAACTAGTTCCAATTTAGTATTGAGTCCACGTGGTGTTAGTCTTTCCATTCTTGAGATACTTTGCTTAGGAGAATGGTCTTCAATTCCATTCATGCTGTTAAAAGATACTAGATCTCCATCTTTTTTTAATGGCTGAAATCATATTCCATGGTATACATATACCACAATTTATTAATCTATTTGTGTATTGAAGGGCATTTGAATTGTTTCCACATCTTTATGACTAGAATTTTGCTGCTATAAACATTTGAGTGAAAGTGCTGTTATGATAACTTTTGCATAGAGGTTATACTAGTTTGCAGTCCCACCAAAAGTATATGAATGTTCCTATCTTTCCATATCCATGCCAGCATCTGTCGCTTTGAGACTTTATGATATGAGCCATTTTCACTGGAGCTAGATGATATCTCAATGTTGTTTTGACTTGAATTTCCTTGATCATTAGAAACAATGAGCACTTTTTCATGTGTTTGTTAACTATTAGTCTATCTTAGTAATAAAAGTTTCTGTTCGTGTCTCTTCCCCAGTTTATAATGGGGTTGTTTGATCTTTTCTTGCTGATATGCTTGAGTTCTTTGTATGTGCTTATCAGCCCTTTGTTGAATGTGCAATATGCAACTATCATCTCCCATTCTGTAGGTTCTCTATTTGCTTTGTATAGGACTAGATAATGATAATATAAATGTAAAGAAGATATGTTTTCTGACTTCAAGTATTCATGTGAAAGAAGGGTATCAAATCAAAATCAAACTGTGGTAAGTGTTCAGACAAATTTGAATGTGATATAGTTGAGACTGCAAAGAGGTCAGTCTACCTGACAGGGTAGGGTACGGGACATTCCATAAAGAATGAGCAGAAAATCAACAGAAATTTGTCTGGAGAGGAGGCATGGAGGGACAAGAAGAAAGTTTAGTGAGGGCAGCAGGTGCACTTTACATGCCAAGCCATTTTGTAGGTGTTTGAGGGGGTACTGAAACATTTTAAGCAAAGGAATGCCATACTCTGATTTATGTTTCTAAAAAAATCACATAATGGCAGAATTATAGGTGGGCTAAGTCCAAAGACTATGTCAATATCTGAGAAAATGATGCTGAAAACTAGATTAAGGCCTGAGCAGAGAGATAATCTGAAGGGACAAGCGCAAGAGATTGAAAAGGGGTTAGTGTGGGGCTAAGTTAGCGAGATTGAAGGCTATATAACTCGGAAATTGAGTGAGAGATGGTTTGAATATTCATTAAATCCTAGGCATACTTTGCACCTCAGATTCTGAAAGTTAGGTTTTGCAACTGATCTGTAGTTGTCCTAAGAGAATCATATCTACTATGGGCCTTTCCATTACTTTGCCTCTTTCAAGTTCTATGGGGTGTTATCCCAACACAAAGAGCTGTGTCTCACCAGGAGCCTCACTTCTATCTGCAGTGCCCTCTATATTCCATAGCAGTTATTCACAATCTGTTTCAAGTGAAAGAATTTTGTCACATGCTCTTTTTCCAGCAGTTCTCTTTTAATTAATATCATTATTTTGTTACACAGGTAATTTGTGTTTATAAAATGGAAAAAGGAGACTGCAAAAATAAAGAAATAAATATATAAAGTTCATGTGTATGTCCACCACTTGGCCAAAGCTTCAAGTAATCATTTTTTTGGTATAGGATTATCTGATCATCCAGAAATTTTATGCATATGCATCCATGAAATGTCTGTGTGTTTATATAAAGGTAATCCTTCTGTCTTATATGTATAGTTCTTCTAATCTTTTTCTTTTTGCTCAAAAATATATATTATTTTATTTGCATGTCAATAAATACACATCCTGCAGTGATTGTAAATGTCTATACTATACTATAGACTACTACACTATACTATGTGTATGTTTGTACCATTATTAATTTTATCCATTTCTCCTCAAGGAAGAGTTAATTTCGTTGTTTTTCAAAGTGATACTGCCACAAGTATGAGCTCTGGGACTTTATTTCATTCTTTGTTCAAGCTCAAAAGTAAACCTGCTACTGTTTCATGAATGTTGGCAGAAGATACAAGACTCCTGGTTCAGACATAAAGGACTTTATTACATACAGCCCAACTGGCAAAATGCACACCGGCTTGTGCATTGCTTGCCCTGGTCTTACACCCTGCAGAGTGATTTCATGGGCACATATGGATGCTTTGCACACAGTGGGTTTGCACTGCAACTCAGGAATACTGAACTAAGGGAATCTATTATATTTCTGCTCTGTAAACAGTAAGCACGCCTGCTCTTTGTCTCAGTAGGAGACATTACCTCATCCTCCAAGGTTGCTTGCTACAAGCACAAACTTGGGAAAGCGCCTTGGAAAAGAATGGTAAGGATATTGCATTCTTGGCACAACTAGCGAGATGGGTAGTGACACAGATAGCCATGAGTGACTACTTCCTAGTAATAATCACGCTTACCTATATATATTTAAACTATCCTTAAGATAATTTCAAAAGAGTAAAGGGACCAAAGAATTTGCATTGCTGTAGACCTCTGCAAGTGTTGCCCTCTAGCTTTTTCATTTGTGTTCTATAAAATGACTACTGCTGTTCACTTACTAGCCTGGGCACTTACTAGCCTGGGAAAGGCCTTTCTCATCTGAGTACTCTGGCCTGTGCTGGTATTCTGTGCTTTTCCGGAGATTTGTTTCATTTGTATTAATAGGGAGGGTATTTTAGCAAAGCCATTTCCTGACTGCTGTCAAGCTGAATATAAATTGCTTGCCCCCAGGTTGGTGGAAACACAAATGCTAAGACAAGAAAGGATACAGCCTCTCCCACTCTGTAACAGATCAAGTCTCTTCCTACTCATGAGGCCTAGACCCCTATTTTCTCATTTGCTTTAACACTCTGGACAGGTGGTATGTTCTCTGTGTGTGCTCATAGGTGAATTTTAATGACATTTCAAGGTACTCTGTAAAAACAAAGCAATTCCTTGAATTGCTTTTGTCAAATAATAAAATTATTTGACATAAGTCTCATTGGAAACAGATGTGGAAATATGCAATTCTTACTTTTTTACTGTCCTTCCCTGGGGCATTTTGGCTTATGCCAATCAGAATTTTGATGTTGAAAGTTTTAGCGTCTCTCTTTTCCAGGTGTGTTGTCTTTAACTTATACAAAAGTTTGGTTGGGAGGATGATCAGAGAACTAATTAAATAGGAAAATTTTGTCATTGGACTAAAGCCTCTCATGAGCTAGGGCTCTGGTCCTAGGTAGTTATGGGAGCCAGTGGGTTTTGGTGTGGAAGCATGTTTTCATCACAGACTTTCCCATACCTTTGATATAGTCTCTTCTTTTTGGTTTCCTATTCTGTTAAATGAAAATGCAAATATCTGACCCCGACTTCAATTAGAGAATCATCTCTAGTAGTTTTTGGCTTTTATTTACATGGGTAAGACTCAAACATATAACCCTGGACAATAGTTTTATTCTCCCCAGAGATCTTTTCTGTCTTGTCCACCAGCAGTGGCTCTCCATGGTCCTACCCATGAGCTTCCTGATGTTGGGAGCAGGTAGATTGCAATGGGTTGCACATTAGTTAGTAGCAGTCACTCATATTTAGCTACTAATGAATCCCTTAATGTATTTGTTTGAAGTGAATGAGTCCTGTCTTTCTCACAGTGATGTTCTGGCTGCTATATTCTTAAGATGGTTTATTTTTGCCCCCAGGCCAGGGATGTTGGAAGGAGAAGTCCACAATGCTTAAAGAGCCACCTTCAGTGAAAACTGACTCTATTTTTCTTCCTGATCTGTGGTACTGTTCACATGGAGTGTCCTTTGAGTGATATCCACCCTACCACCCAGATAGGCATAATCATCATTATTATAGATTGTGTGCTCCCCATTCAAGGATATGAAACCATAACCCCCAATGTCAATGTATTTGGAAATGTGGCCTATGAGGAAATGATAAAGGTTATATAAGGTCAAAAGGGTGGGGGCACAATTTGATAGTGTTTGTGCCCTTATAAAATGAAGAAGAGACACCAGATCTTCTGTCTGCCATTCAAAGATAGCTCCAAGGTGGCCATCAGCAAGCTGGAGCAAAAGTGCTCACCAGAAACCATCCCTGCCAGACCTTGATCTAGACCTTCCAACATCAAGAACTGTGAGCAAGTACATAAATTTCTGCTGTTTAAACCACGTAGTCTTGTACTGTGTTACGGTAGCCTGAGCTGGCTAAAACAGTCAGGTGCACACTTCTAGCAGCCTCTGAATAGGCAGAATGCAACCAAATCACCTTTAAGATGGCATGCAAAATGTGCCCAGGAGTGGCATTTTACTCTGACTGGTCAGTCCCAAACTAATCCTCTCAAATCTCTTCTGGGGAAGACATAAATGCCGGGCGAATAAAGGAAAATAGGTTTTGTGAGCTCAATTTTTTGTTCCTAGCTATGCTGAGAAATTTTCCCATTTATCTGGAAAATTTATGCAGATACAAACTGTCCAGATGCTCATCAGACTTTTTAGGTACTTACTGAACCATCTACCTGGATGTCTGCACTAACGCTGAGAGTGGATCCATCTTATTTAGTATGGTATCTGTGATCGGGCTCAGGTAGTGGTCGAGAAACCTCTGCTGCTTGATGAGTAAATGAATGAAATCTGAAATAACTGTAGCATCTGGTCAATTTTATAAATCCTCCTACAATTCTACTTTTTCAATAACCTGCATTATTCAAGGTGTTCTATACATCTCCCATCAAGTGACCTAGAGGTCTAAGCAGCATCTCTTCCTCCAGGTCTGCACTGTAAAGGAGGGAAGATTTGTAAGCAGGTTTCTCCAGGACCACCCTTCTCATGTGTATGGTGTGTTCCTCCAGATCTTCATAAGACTCCCTGGGGCCCCATGTCACAGCTGAAATGTTCACACCATTTAAGTTAGTTTCGTGATGTTCAAAAAGCACGCAAGATTCTGTTCATTCTAAGTACAACAAACCTCCTCTTGTGTTTGAAAATATCAGAATAGTCAACTTACAGGAGCTTAAACCAATAGTTGTATTTCTTTTCCATATATATTATGAAGTCTAGTGGTAGGCTGTCCAGGCCTCAGGCCTTGATGCAATGATCCTTCATTTCTGTAGCTTTTTTTTTTTTTTATGTTTTCCAGATGGCTGCTTCTCCTCCAAGCACAACATCTGCTTTCCAGTCAACAAGAAATAGGAAGGTTATGTCTTTGCCTTTTTATTTTAGAACCCATGAGCTAGCCCAGGGAGTTCTGTCTAAAACCACTTTGTATCACCACCCTCGAGCACAAGGGAGAGAGAACAGCAAGGACTAACTGGCTAAGCATAAGTGTTGGATGAAGCAACCTCCAGTATCTTCCCCACTATCTTAAGTAAGAAGAGGAAGATTTGGAGAATCTCAAATAGGACTTGGAAATAAGAGCAGCTTCTAAGAGGTCAGCATCAAGATGCTATGGACATTCCTTTCATAGCCCTGCTGTAACTAAGCTGTATAGAGACCAAGTCTGTGCCAACTGACCTGAATGGCCAAACAAGGATTGGATGTTCCTCTCACTCTTTGTGGATCAATCAGAACTAGGGGGTCTACAAGCTTAGAGTCAGGGTTGAATCTTTCACCAATGGGGTAGAGCACCACCAATTCTCAGAGTCATTGTGAACCAGGGAGCCTTGAGATGAGTCTGCTTACTCTTGGTGGCAGGAGTGTATTGTAGGCAGATTCTTCCAATATCACCTCCTGCTGCCCTCAATAACCTGTAGATGTGGTTTTAAAGACCTTGGAATACAGAGCTCTGGTCTGAGCATCTGAAGACAACAGTGGTATCCCTGCTCTGGGCTATGACTTTGGGAAAACCAGGCCTTAGGCCTCTATTGCCCCATCTGTAAAGTAAGAATAAAAATATCCATGGATTGCATGAAAAAAAAATAGAATAAGTACACTCTGACAGGCCTGAAGACTTATATAAATAAATAGAATGTGTTGCTATGATTTTCATCACAGAACATTGCCAAGCTGTGACTACCTTTCCTAGCCATTGATTGGTTCCACATCACGGAATTTGACCTCATGAACACAGACCACCAATATTTACAAGAAGAATTTCTTTTTCTTTTACAGCCCTCTCTTGATTTTTCCAGGCCTTGTGTCACATGTCACCAGCCATGTTCTCGTTCACATGTGGTGGAGGATGGAGGAGGGAATGTGTCTGCTGGACAAGGAGCTGATGCTACTCACAAAGCATGGGAGTAGAGGAGGCACAGCCCCTGTCTCCCCCTTCTCATTGGAGGTCACACAGAACCCAAAGGGTTAAAGCCATATTCAAAGGAACTTCACACTAAAGTCTGTAACAGCCTATCCAATGAGATAGTCACTTGACCACACTACTTTCAATGAGGTAATGGTCCCTCATGCACCCTCTTATCCTTGGTAAAAAGTGCGTAAAATATAAATAAATGATCAGGTTACAGAATGAACTCTGAATGACCAATTTTGGTTCAAGTAAAGGCTTTCCCCTACTCCACAGTTCCCTGATGATAAATCTTTCAGCAACAGGCTGATCCCTCTCAGAACACAGACTGTCTAACCATGTTTTCACCTTCTGCACTTGTCAGGATGGAGTGAGTGTGAGGCAGAGGCCTGAACACACACACAACCACAAGATGAATAGCCTTGATTGGGTTTCCTCATTCAAGGCCATTTGGCCGATACTCTGGCTGCTGCTGGGAGGGAGAGAAAAGAGAACAGGTTGCAATGTCAATAATCATTGCAAATGCAATAGACCATCTGTAAGAGGGAGCTGCTGACCTGACTGCCACAGTGTATTGGCTACAAGGTTAAAGGGACAGGATGGAGCCCTACTAATAAAATGAATGGCAATGTCTTTTTCAATTTATTCATCCTCTTAGTTTTCCCTTGGAGGTAGATTATTTAAAGTTTGTCATGAGTCTATGAATTCATAAAATAACTTGTGTGTGCTGTCTCATTTTACCCCGGCCTATCCATATTCAGTAGGAAAAGGAGCATGAAGGACTCCAGGCTTCAATCTCTCTCAAGGTACTCTTCGGTGGAAAGTTGCATGGGGTTTATGAAGTAGCGCACTTCCTCCCATAGTGAAGTTATCACAGACAAACACCTGTTAGAGGTAGTCAAAGAGTATAGTTATTCTCCTTTGTTTTGTTTCTTTACTTCCCCTGATGTTTGCTTTTTCCTCAAATTCATGAGGGATAAGGGGCATTAAAAGTTGCCACTTCCTGCCCTTTCCTGGAGGCTCCAGCACTGGGTCTGGCTGATGTCTTTCTGTGATCCAGAGGTGGCCTTTGTGGTCAGGTGGGCTGTGACTTGCTCCTCAGCCATCTTTGGACTCAGTTCCTTCTGGTCACCATTGGCTTTCTGGCCTACAACTTCCCTGAGTTATTGACAGGGTCCTACATGGCTTCTACTGAGTCTTTGTGTGAATTATCAAAAACTCCCCATGTTCTTGGGAGACCAACTAGGAAAGCATCTCTCAGTGGCCAGAGGCAGCTCACACCAGGCACATGGTCAGTCAGAGGCTGGTTCTCGGCCCCTACTTCCACCCCTCCACCCAGCACATGCTGTGGGCCTGGTGGCTGGCAGCACCTTGATCTTTCTCTTGGCCTCCTGCCAAAATGACACAGAGAAGCCAGCTCTGTGAGCAAGTTAGGCATACTTGTCCCATGCTTCCTTTGACTCCTATGTCAGGAGACTGTAGTTCCCAGCATGGACAGCTCGACTCTCACCATGGGGACTCCATATTCATTCTTTCAAATCTTTATTGAAAACTTCCCAAGTGCCAGGGCTGTGCAAGGTTCTAGCAATATTTAGAGGATACTCTGACAGTACTCCATGACAGATGTGGTCTCTCTTCTCCTGGGCCCCACAGTCTAAGTGGGGGGAAGGCAAGGACATAGGAATTCTTTAACATGTGAGGCTAAGGAAATTATGACCAGTGTGCTGGGAGAGACAGGAATAGTGAAGGCAAGAGAACAATCTGAAAAACAAAAACGGCATAAGTTAAGGCCACAAGGCAGAAAAGGAATGGAAGGGGGGACAGATGTGGTGGGGAAGAAGCTGGAGAAGGAAGACAGATGAGGTTACTGAAATGGGCAAAACACAGGATGCCCTGAGGCCGTCAGCTGTATGCCTCATACAAGGAGGACAGCGATGAGATTTGGTTTGGATTTTTTTGATGTCACTTTGGCTGACAGCTCTGGCTGCTGTAATTTGTGTTATTTGCCTTGCTCAGCCCTATAATGAGCCTCCCTGGGCGGGGTTAGGTGCAAAGTGGATGCAAAGTTGATGCACCCCACACCTCCACAGTCCCCTTCCCCAAGCCTTTTCCTTGATGACCCCATGCCTCTGCCTCCACAAAGTGCTGAACTCCACATCTGTGAAGGGACCTTCCTTGACTTGATTTCCCCCTTAGCATTTCCCACTTTCCAAGCTCCAAGACATCCACAAGCAAATATCCTAGGGATTCTTTTCCTGCCCACAGGAAAGAAGTGGGGTTCCTGTCACTCTGTTCTTTCCCAAGACTCTAACTTGGCCCATGCCCACCTGTGAACCTGATATATTCTGTGTTAATCTGAAGACCAAAAATGCTGTTGCAAAATGTTTTCCCTTTCTATAGGTACTGAATACATACTTGTCTTTTTCTCCAAGTGCTCTGGCTCTTACCACTCACAGAAACACACAGCATGGTGGTCTGATGGGCTGATTGGAGTGTGCGTCATCAGTGGGTCCTCCTGGAGACTCTGTGGCTGAGTGAAACTTCATGTTGATGCAGGTATTGGTGACACAGCCAAGTCATATAGAAATGAGAGAATCAGTTGCTCTTTTCCTTAGTGGCCTGTCTATGTGACCTCATGAGGGGAAAGCTGGGGAAATTTCTATCCCAGTACTCTAAGACATTTTAAGAAGAAGAATAAATCCAATTGCCAGGAAACTGCAGTCAAGTCACACTTTTTCTTACCCCTTGGTGTAAGGGAAATTTTGGAGACTAAAACATATGTGAATTAAGGATACAAAGGTTTCTTTCCAGAAGCCCTTTTGGGAAAAACAAAAAGGACTATTGAATGCTCAGTGTAATTACTTGAGTGAAAAGTCCTCAAGTCAGATTTCTGGTTCACATCCTAATCTTAATTCCTAGATATGTGGTTTAGTCTGCTTGGGCTACCATCATAAAATACCATAGACCAGATGGCTTAAACAAGCAACAATTATTTATTTATTGACTTATTTACCTTGGATATAGGAGCTCACTCTGTGACCCAGCTGGAGTGCAGTGGCATAATCATAGCTCACTGCAACTTTGAAATCCTGGGCTCAAGTGATCCTCTTACCTTTATCTCATAAGTTGTTGGAACATCAGACAAATGTCACCACACCTGTCTAAGTTTTTAAAATTTTTTAGAGGCAGAGTCTTTCTATGTTGCCCAGTGTTAACCTCAAACTTGTGGCCTCAAACGATCCTCCTGTCCCAACTTCCCAACTCACTGGGATTACAGACATGAGTGAGTTGCGGCAAAAATGTATTTTCTTATAGTTCTAGAAGTCCAAGATTAAGGCACTGGGCCATTCTGTTCCCCAGTGAAGGCTCTTTTACTGGCTTGCTGATGGCCCTCCAATTTCCTGTGTCTTTACATAGTAGAAATAGCAAGAGAGAGAGAGAAAGAGAGAAAGACAAAGGAAGAAGGAGGAGCAGGAGGAGGGGGAGGAGAGGAGCAGCAGCTCTGTTGTGTTCCTCACATAAGGGCATTAATCTCATTATGAGGACCCTACTCTCATTACTTCACCTAAGCCTAATCACTTCTCAAAGACACCATCAAATTAGAGATTGAAGTCTTTCCTCAGTATAAACGAAATCAGGTATGTGTCAGATCCAAGGGGTGCAATTGACCTGTGAACCTATGAAACCAGATGACTTACGCACTTTCAAAATAAAATGATGGGGCAGGCATAGGGTAGACATTTCTATTTTTTAAAAAGAGAGATTTAGAAGTAATAAAGGAGTGACTGGTCCTAAACAAGGGTAAATTTATAAGAAAAAATCCATTACATCACAAAGCTCAAGAATAATCCTCTTTGTTCTGATGCCCTACCACGAAACACACTGGGGCAGCAGCATCTCTCCCCCATAGGGGGAGAGTAGCTCATTCCTTTGACTTTCTGTGGTAGCTCTGCCCATGCCTGGCTCTGCTGGGGTGTGGCCCAGTCATCTGAAACTGAAGTGGAGGCAACCTTGACCCCTTGGCCTGTGCACTCCAGGCAAGTGATAGGATTGGCAGGCCTAATGATCTCTGAATTGCCCCTGGAAAATTTTTCCCTTTTCTTGAAAGATAGTACATGTTTGCAGCCAAATAGTTTCATGATTCCAACCCATAAAATCCAAAAAGTCTGATGATCTTCCTACATTTCATTTTGTCTTCTCTGTCCGCTTTAGTTTAACCTGGCAATGTCTTTGCTAATATGAGCCTCTTCTATTTCCTGCTTTCTGTTATGATGGCTCATTAAGTTTACGAGCTGCACTCTCATTCAGTGGTTGACCATCACAAGTGAACCGGTTATTCTCCTCAAAATAAGCTTTCTTATTGTGTGTAATATGATTGAGATGAGAATTTTTTCAAATCTTTGAGTCTGGTTTCTTCTTGCTTAACAATTTCTTCTTCAATTCACCTCTCTCTCCCCACATTTGTCTATAGGCAGTCAGGAGGAACCAACCAAGGTATTGAGGATGCAATACCTGATGGCCATTATTACTGCCACTCCTTCAACACTTTGCCTAGAAATTTCCCCACCCAACTATTTAATTTCATTGGTCATGAGTTCTACCTTCCACAAAATGCTAGCTCATGAATGCAATTCAGCAACATTCTTTGACAATTTATAAGATTGCCTTTTCTCCAGCTTCAGATGACATGTTCCTCATTTCCATCTGAGACCTCACCAGAATCTCTCTTAATATTCATGTTTCTAGCATGTGTCTCAAAAGTCTTTCAGACTCTATCTGCTAATCAGTTTTGGTTACCTCTGCATGTTTGGGTATCTGTTATATCAGTACCCTACTTCTCAGTACCAAAACCTGTCCTAGTCTGCTTGGGCTGCCAGAAGAAAACACTATCGCTTAGGAGCCTTAAACAACTAAATTTATATTCTCATAGTTCTTGAGGCTGGAAGTTCCAAATCAGCAAGGTAGAGACCCAGGAGAGACAGTGTTATAAAGTCTAGTCTTACATTTAAAGGCCTAAGAATCAGAACAGCTTTGTAAGTTCCCATCCAAGGGCAGAAGAAGGGTGATTTCCCAGCTCATGCAGTCAAGAAGTAACAATTTCTTCTTAGTCAGTCTTTCTGTTCTAGTCAGGTCTTCAGTGGACTGGCTGAGGCCCACCCACATTAGGGAGGGCCATTTACTTTACTGGGTTTGCTGATGCAAATTTTAATCTTATCCAAAATCACCTTCACAGACACAGTCAGAATGTTTGACCACATGGCTGGGCACCCTGTGGCCCAGTCAAGTTGACAGATAAAATGAACCATTATAGTATGTGATAGCCAAGATTCTCATCCTTTCTATTTGTTAGTTTCTTTATCTGTAAAATCTGTAAAATAGGGATAGTAATAAAATCAACCTTACAGAGTTGCTTTGAAGAATAAACATCTTAATGTATATATAGCACTTAACAGTGTCTGACCCACAGTGAGGATGCAATACCTGATGGCCATTATTACTGCCACTGGTTTGAATATATCACCAAACAGCAAGTCTGCAGTGAAAATTAGCATTTTTGAAGGTGAGTTCAACTCACCCCTAATTATTCCTATCTTAGTCTTGAACATATTATTCTAGGAAAATGTGACCTGGCACTGTTATCTACTGAAACTAAGAACTTTACTGTACTGTTATGCAAGGTAGTGCATTAGAACCTTCATTAGAACACCTTCCAACTTGAAAAAAATACAGATTCTTGGGCTCCATACAAAACTCATACCAGCAGCACCTCTTGGCTGAGAAGCCTAGGGCTCTGAATTTTTAACAAGAACTTTGGGTAATCCTGGGTACATTAAGTGATGATAACTACTGGAACTTGGCACTGGCTAAGGATTCATTATTTCCATCCTTTTGCTTTATTAATTGCACAGAGACAACTGTGTTTTAATGTTATTGCCCCATTGAGTTTCCATTAGTATTTTATCTGTCTTGTGTTCCTCAAGTTGTATAACATATTCCTTCAGGGTGGGGGTCAGGGCAGTTTTCTACATTGGTTGATGATGCCTGTGGTCCAGGCCTCCTCACCCATCCTTGTTTACTGCTACTGAGCACATCCTGCTCTTCCTATCCTCAACTGCAACAGACAGTCCTACTGACTCCCTCCTGATTTATCCTGTATTGTATTACCTTCTTTCCCTCCCCTTCTTGGTGATTTAAGAAGCTGTTTTTATTGTTCCTAGAGCCAACACATCTGTCATATATTTCCCTCCAACTTAAAAACATTGGAAAATCACTGGCTACTTAGCACAAAGTCATGCCTGCCCTAGACGATCATCTCTTTCGTAACTGGCTCTCACCCAGGGAGACTGGACTTTCTAGGCTTCTGCTCTCCAAGTCCTTTGTTGCCATTCAGGTCAGGCCCTTAAACTCAGAAGAGACAGAGAAGCCTCTCAGCTAGGTTTGTGCATAGAATTATTTAATCTTGTGAATCAAAGTAAATTTTTTGGTTTATGTACAGTTTCCCATTGTTTTAATAGCTTTATGCTCCATGAACATGAAAAAAGGACCCATGGTTATAATCATGATATAGCATAAAGTATGTTAGCAGTGGAGAAGCAATGGCTAGATTAGAAAAGATTGGGCTGCCTCTATTAGAATTATATTCATGAGTGTCTTATTATGAGAAATAGCAGTAATCAAGTTTGCTTATCTCAAACAAAAAAATAAAAATAGAAAGGAATTTGTTGAAGGCTATCAGCTCCCAGAAAAATTAGGCTCAGACCACATGTAGGATGCAGGGGAGCCTGTGGAGCTGGATCCTTTAGCAGAGTGCAGCCGGGCAGGTGCAGTGTGTGTCACCTCGGGATTCAGAGCCCCAGGTGGAAATTCTGGTTGGCCATGCTCCACCACGTTGACACACTCTCCTTGACAGGGACCCTCCTCTTCTGAACTCCAAGATGGAAGGTGGGCCCTTCTCTCTCTCACTTATTCTACCAGATACTAGTATTTGGATGTTGTATAGCCCCAAATGACAAAAGTACCCTCCTCCACCAAGACCTGATTCACATTCTCCCTGCTTCCTCTGCAGTAAGAAAATCTATCAGTGACTGAGGGCTCACATTTTTTCAGGCATTGTGCTAGATGACCCTTTTGTAGAATCTCCAGTTTTCACCTAAATTCTCTCAAAAAGGGAGAAATATATAATTTACTTTTTTACAGATGAAAAACTGAGTCTCAGAGAGGTTAAGTGACATGCCTATAGCCATACAAGAGACAAGTGATGAATCTAGGATATCTGTCCCCAGAACCAAGGGCCTCTGTACTCTGTCATGCTGCCCCATCTATGCAGTATCTCCCCCTCAATTTTTCCCTGTATTCTTGATAGGATTAGGCAACTAGGACTTGTTTCTTAGCTATTACCTCCATACCTGAGTAAAAAAAAAAAAAGGAGTGACAAAGTTGCCTCTAAGTCTCCTTCTATCGGTGGCATTTGATGTTTCTTTACCAACCAACATTTCAATGGCCACCATTTTACAATGGCCTTGAGTATATACTCGCAGAGCAGATTTGGACAGTGTTGGTGGAAACATTGTCACTATCAAGTGGGATGCTGTTTTCTTTGGTCTCATGCAGACTTCACCATAAGATTATACTTCTCCTGCCAAGTTAGGTCCCTGAAATCTGTCAGGAAACTAAGCTCAGGCCAGTGTCCCTGTGGAAGTGTCTGCCAAATATTCAATCCCTGCTATTTATTTGGTGACACACTTATTAACCTTTGATCTAAATGAATACATCTCAGCATAAACTCAAGGAGACATTTTTGAAGAAGAAAGTCTGTGTGTGTGTTTTCACTATTTTTATGTAGACAACAGGTGACTATCCAAATAATCATTCCTGAGATTCTTTTGGGTGTATGTGCTTTCAACTTCATTTGGAAACCTGGCTTTCATCTGGAACGCCTGTCTGAAACTTCAACTTGTATCAGGGCTTGAAAAGACATAAGTTCAGGGTGTTTTCCTTGATTGTGAGAAAAAGTTTGTGATGCATTTATCCAATTGCCCTACAAATGGGCATTTATGGAGCACCTGCTTGGGGCTAGGGATTGTATCAGTGTTGAGATTTGCATTACCAAAAGACAAAATCCCTAGCACAGTGCGGGAGATAACTATTATAATAAATAATGAAATTGCTGGAAAGGAAAGCTTGGAAAATACACTCAGTAAACACAAAGAAAGGAACTACAATGTTCTTAGGGATAATGTGGGGAAAAAAACTCAGAAGAAGTTTTTGAGTGCGGTCTTGATGACAACAACTTTACAGGAAGATAATGAGGAGCCTGAAAGTTTGGGGACATATAAAGTCCTGGATGATTGTAACACCAGAGTACGAGGAAAGAGTTAAAGGGGAATTTTAAAAGGAGCAAAAATAGTTCATGGCATGAACAGTGCCATATGTCATGCAATAGTTTGGGGATTATGTTAATAGGGAATTGTTTAAGGTTTTCACTGGAGGGTGATGCAATCAGAATTGTATTTAATAAGTTAACAGTTACAAGGATGGATTAGAACAAGTAGGGAAAAGGAGGCTTAATGGCTAGTCAAATGAGGGGTGCAATTTTACCATTTTTGTAAGAATTCATAAACAAAGCGAAGAACCACAATTTTTCATAGTCTCTTTAAAAATATGAAAGTTGTGAGGATCAGATATGAAAACCTGTGTAAATTTCATTAGGAAGTAATTACAATATTTATTTTCTTTAAGCAGCCTGAAATGTTTTTAAATAAAGACTGTAGGTCACCACTGTATACCTTGACTTTTTAAAACAAATTTTACATAGTATAAGCCAAATTTTGTCTTTTATTCCATAAAATGATTACCAATAAAATCCTTGATTGTGGTGCATTAAGAAATTATTAAAAGGTTCTGTTTCTTATTTGAAAGTTTCACACTGGTGCTCTAGCCACTGAACATGCTTGTTTAATGCTCAATGCTGTAGTTAAGAACCAGATTCAACTATCTATCATGTATCATTGAGCTGGGTCAGAAGATGTGAATGTGGACTGCTTTAAGACATGTCAAAATGAATAAGTGTTTTAGTAAGCTGTTCTATTTTTCATACAAGCCAGTGAAAAAACAATGGGAAAGTCTTCAGTGTTGAGATGGGAAAATACAAAAACCATCCCAGCTTACTCCACTCATCACCATGGTTTCATCATCTATTACACAGTAAAACAAACATAGCCACTGACTATAACCCTTAATGAGCATATGTGACTCTGATAATATTTATCGGGTTTATTTGTTTGAGGCCAACTGAATGAAAAGAAAACAGTGAGGCATTGGGTCATTAGTCTCCTCTGACGTGGGCTGTAATTCTAAGGAAAACACAAGTAGCCTATTTTTAGCAAGTACCTTCATCCATTGAAGAGATAATGGCCCAACGAGTAATCTCTGAGATGAAAAACAGAAATTGCCAGAATTAAACTGTCTTGCTCATCTGTTCTATGGTCACAGGAAATCTATCAGCACCGTCATTTCTCATCAACATCAAGAAATGTTTTACATCAGACCATTATGCAATTCTCCCCAACCAGGCTGCCTTTTACCTTCATTTCTGCTAAACTAGGATCCTCAAAGCCAAAAGAAATGAAAAATGTCACCTCCTCCAAGAAGCCTCCCTACATCAACCTCTGTATTCACAAATGTTTTCACTTGTACCTTGTATTATTGCACCCACATATTCTGTTTATTGTCCATTTTTCTCATTATTCAAAAATGCTATTTAAAAACTCATATTAAAAAAACCATATAAAAATGATAGGAATGAGACATTGTTCTAGATTCCATGATGATGGTGTCTGGGGGAGTTTCTAGATAGATGAAGAAAGTACAATTTCTCTTTTGCAGAGGTCTCTCACCCCCTAGTAGGAGAGATAGGCACATAAAAAGGTCAGAAAGTGGTCTCAATATCATTTCATGTCTATGTCTGAGAGGGATGCAGATACCAGTCCTTGGGACTCACCACAAATGGACAAGAAAGTGTGGACAAGATAAGGTGGTCAGAATCCAGCCTTCTGGGGTGGTAGGAGAGGAAGATGTGGGAAGCAGTTTGAACATGATTGGGAAGTCCTGGTAGTTCCAACCAGGGTCTTGGGAACAAAACAGAAATGGATTAAATAGGGTGCCTTCCATCAACTGTGTGATTATTGACAATTTATGTAATTTTTTTGAACCCAGTCAACACTAAATGAGATATTGTTGTAAATGACTTCTTCTATCATACAGCCTGTAAATTCCTAATAAGGGGTATTTGTTGTTTTCATTACTATTATTTCATACCTCTCAGAACATGAATTCCCACCACTTCCCCTAGAGGTGAATCATTGTATTAAATTGTAAAATGCATCCCCAGTAAAACACAGTATATACTGAGGGTTCAGAAGAAAAGGGATTCTATGACATTGGAGGACATCCTCTCCTCTCCTCTCCCCTCCGCTCTTCCCTTCCCTTCCCTCCCTTCCCTCTCTCTTTCTGTTTTTGTTGTTGTTATTGTTTCCTCCTCCGTGTACAGGCATACCTTGAAGACATTGCAGGCTTGGTTGCAGATCACTGCATGAAGCAAATATTGGACTAAAGCAACATTTTGGTTTCCTAGTGCAAATACATTTTATGTTTACAATGTACTGTAGTTTGTTAAGTGTTCAATAGCTTTATGTCTGAAAAATAATGTACATACCTTAATTAGAAAATGCTTTTTATTTTATTGCTAACCATCATCTGAGCCTACAGCTAGCCAGAGTCTTTTTTTCTGGCAAAAGGTTTTGCTTGATGTTGATGGCTGCTGATTGATCCGGGTGGTGGATGCTGAAGGTTGGAGTGGCAGTGATGATTTCTGAAAATGAAATAACAATGAAGTTTTCTGTCAATTGACTTTCCTTTCACAAAAGATTTCTCTGTATCATGCAGGGATTTGGAAATAGCATTTTACCCATAGTAGAAGTTCTATAAGAATAGAAGTCAATCCTCTCAAACCGTACTGCTTCCTTATTGACTAAGTTTATTTAATATTCTAAATTCTTTGTTGTGATTTCAACAATATTCGCAGCATCTTCACCATCAGTAGACTCTATCTTGAAAAACCACTTTCTTTGATCATCTATGAGAAGCAACTCCTCATCCCTTTAAGTTTTATCATGAGATTGCAGCAATACAATCACATCTTCACCCCCCACATCTTCTAATTCTAACTCTCTAGCTATTTCCACATATCTATGATAACTTCCTCTAGTGAAGTCCTGAAGCCCTCAAAGTCGGTCATGAAAATTAGAATCAACTTCTCCCCAACTTCTGTTAATGTTGATATTTTGACCTCTTCCAATGAATCATGAATTTCCTTAAAGGCTTCTAGAACAGTGAATCCTTTCCGGAAGGCTTTCAATGTACTTTGCCCAGATTTATCAGATGGATGCCCTTTTAAAATGTATTAAATAAATAATAAGACTTAAAAGTCAAAATTACTCCTTGATCCATGGGCTGCAGAATGGATATTATGTTAACGAGCATGAAAACAACATTTATCCCCTTGTACATCTCCATCACGGCTCCAGGTGCATTGTTAACGAGCAGTAATTTTGGAAAGAATCTTTCTCCCCCCTTGAACATTAGTTCTCAACTATGGGCTTAAAATACCCTGTAAACCATGTTGTAAACAGATGTGTTGTCATCCAGAGCACAGGCAGACTAGATTTAACATAATTCTCAAGGGCCCTGGGATTTTCAGAATGGTTAAGTGAGCACTGGCTTCACCTCAGTCACCAGCTATATTGGCCCCTTACAAGACGTTTAGTCTGTTCTTTGAAGCTTTGAACCCAGCATTGAGTTCTCCTTTCTGGTTATGATAGTCCTAGATGGCAGCTTCTTCGAATATAAGCTTGTCTGCATTGCAGATCTTTTTAACGTAACCACCTTTATCGAACATCTTAGCTAGACCTTCTGGAGAACTAGCTGCAGCTCCTCCACCAGCACTTGCTACTTCCCCTTGTACTTTTTTTTTTTTTTATTATGGAGAGGGCTTCTTTCTTTAAACCTCAGGAAACAATCTCTGCTAGCTTCTCCCTCTTCTTCTGCAGCTTCCTCTCCTCTCTGAGTTCACAGAATTGAAAAGCGTTAGGGCCTTCCTCTGGATTAGTCTAAGGGAATCTTGTGGTTGGTTGATCTTCTATCCAGACCCCTAAACCTTTCTCCATAGCAGCGAAAAGGTTATTTCACTTTCTTGTCAAATCATTTTGATTTCCTTCCGGAACTTTTGCTTTGCATTCAAAACTTGACTAATATTGCTGCAAGAGGCCTAGCTTTGGGCCTATTTTGGTTTTGAACATCCCTTTCTCACCGCAGCTTAATTGTTGCTAGGTTTTGACTTAATGTGAGAGATATGAAATTCTTCCTTTCTGTGCAACATTTAGAGGCTATTGTCAGGTTATTAATCGAACTAATTTCAATATTGCTGTGTCTCAGGGAATAGGAAGGCCTGAGGAGAGGGGCAGACACAGAGGAAGGGCTGCAGGTGGGGCAGTCAGATTACATGCGTTTATTAAGTTCTCCCTATTCTGTGGGCATGGTTCATGGTGTCCCCCAAACTGAGGATGCTGAACAGTATGGGTTCAGATTACACCAGCTAATCTCAGGGACTGGGAAGAGAAATGAGTGACTCTTCTGTGTACTCATTAAACTCTGTCTAAGTATTAACTTCTAGGTGTATCTTTCTCTGACACCTTTTAAGCAAATCCGCCCCTGCCCCCAAGACACATGCTCACCTTACACCTCCTTACCCCTCCCCATCTCAGCACTCTTGGTGCTTGGCATCCTAGAGAGTTCATTTTTTTTCTTTTTTTTAGTTTTATTTCTTTCTATCACTATAACAAAAGTTCCATCAAAGCATTGATTTCTTTGTTTACTGTTATATCCCCAGCACTTAGCATGGCCTGAAAATGGTCTGGGCTCAGGGCAGACCTCTGAATGAATGATGCCCTGCTGTGCCCTGTTGTTCAGTGTCCCTGAATACGCCTCTCACTTTAGAGTTTTAGATTATTTTTCTACTTTTTTCCCCTTATTCTACTTAACTCCCTCCCTGTTTTTGTTTGCCCACTTCCCATGATAGCCATCATCAGCATCACTATAATCTATTCGTGGAGAATTCAAAGCTCATGGGCTTCCATGACAGCAGCCCTGTGATGGGGCCAGGAGGACCACCATTTGCACCTTAAGCTGAACATCATTCCACCCCTTTCACACACACTGCTTCCTTCGTGAAAGCCACTTCTCAGGGTCTATTTCTCTCTCTAAGGCATCTGTGAAAATAGGCTGAGTTAGTCAGATGAAAGGGAAGTCATAAAACCACTTTGCTGGTGATATCATACATCAGGGACAAATGGCATTCTGGTGTTCCGATGCCCTGAATTGCACAGTGACTTCTAAGTGGCAGGAAACATGTTTCTCCAGCGTGAGCAATTTTGTCACAGATGGAGAAATATCTTTGGAAAAAAATAACTGACATATAATAGGCACTCACAACTTTTGGAATGATTGCATGGCTGGAATCCCCCTGGCTACTTTCTTTCTCCCTCCTATGTTGGTGGCTTGAATTTTAGGGATTTGTGGTAGAGTTAACTACGTGTCCATACCTTTCTTTTCTCCCAAGCCCAGCTGTCACTGTGTAGCCTCTGTCTTCCTGTACATAAAACATTCCCCATGCATCTGGAGACTCAGAGAAAGGACCCCACCAGGCTGCACATGAAGTTCGCAGCGCTCAGCTTCTGCACCTGTGGACTGAGTGATCTGGAATATATTTGTGTTTCCCGGTCACAGTTGGAACAGTGAGATTTGACCTTTAGAAAGCAGTGGTTTGTTGAGAGGCTGTTCTTAGTTCTTTTTAAATCATGTACACACTGCAAGAGCCGGACACCTCTGCCTACTGACGACTGAAGGAATGTGCCTGGAAGCCAAGTCTAGACAGAATTCCAAAGTGGGGAGTCAGTGGGGACAGGGGAAATGACCACAGGGTCCATGCCAACTTTCTGTCCTGCAATTTTACCATTTTTGTGTTTCTGGATGTTAGCCAAAATAGGAGACCTTTTCGTGCCAAGAAGGACCATCACAAGTGGGTTGGGGTTTCCACTGGAGGTTAATTTAAACGTTCCACCTTCCTTCAGCTCCTAATTTAGAGTGCATTGTGTTTCCTGAGGCAGCCCCAAAATTTTCCAGGCCTCTCTCTGGTTTACAGAGGGGAGAAGCATGGAGAGGCCAAACCATTCCCTGTCCTTTCTCAGTTTAGAGCCACCTGTAATCAATCATCAGATGAACGGGGATTTACAAAAACAATTGAATTAGGGAAGTACTAATCCCAACTGTCAATGTGATGAGTAAAATAGAGAGAGAGAGTGAAGGAGACAGGCAGTCTCCCTGCCTCGTATTCTGCAGCCGCCAATGAAGCTGAACGACATGAGGCCCAGGCAGCCCTGAGGCACATGCTGGCTCCCCGTTCCAAGCTGGCACCCCAAACCCTTGTGTGGTTCATGGCACTTATTTTAAACTCCCCGTCCCCACCTATTTCAACTTCCATGTCTGAAACATTCTTCCAGCATCTGATACTTTCTCATTTGGCATCTATTCTCTTTCTCGCTCCCTCATCCCATATATCCATCAACCAGGAAGTCCTACTGATTTTACTTCCAGCCCCATTCACATGCATGTCCACTGCCACAGCTCTGGTGCAGCCCCCAGCATCCCTCACCTCCCCAGGACCTTCTGCTCATTGCCTTAGAATGAGCTGTCCCCAAGCCCCAGTCCCACTCTCAACCTCACTCCCCACTGCAGGTGACACCATGGATAGACTATATGAACGTGACCTTGCACTTTCCTTCCTAATATTCTGATTATCGACCTTTGTCATACTAGACAGTTTATGGTCCAACCCCTACAGCCCCCCCCGACACCTGCTGAATCATGACTTTGTGCCTTTGGCCCTGCTTTGTTCACTTCCGGGGCATTTCCAATTGCTGCCCTTGGGTAATGTTCACTTCTTAAGATGTGGACAGGTTACGTCTCTTAGAAACCCTCTCAAATATATCACCATGGGTTGAACACCCCTCCTCACTCTTCTCATAACTTGCCATGTACTTGTGAAATGATTCAATGACAACTTCTTCCTACACCCTCAGATCCTAGATGGTGGGCATGTACCTGGAGTGCCCAGTCCAATACTTGAAACATGATACACCAGAAATCTTCACTGAAGAGAAGTGACCAGTCTCACTTTTCTTTCAAACCAATTTTCTTGGTAATGAGCCGTTGAATTGCTTTAGTTCTTTTCTTGACAAAGGTATAGTCTGTTCTCCTAGTGATGCTGCCCCCCAGTTATGTTGCTAAACAACCTCACTAATGCTCACCAGCTTTCCTTAGGGGATCTCTCAGGAGTCTTAGAGTCCAGCCCTGGGATCGCTCAGTGTTCCCTCTGCAATTTAAAGAAGTGTTTTCAATGAGGATTATATTCCAGAATGATTTGATAACAGGGTATGGTGAATTAAGTACACAGCCACTATTAGGTTAAAACATTGCTTCATAATAAAGACAGAGAGAGACATAGGGTTACATGTAAAAAGTCACAACCTTATGGCATTTTGTTGGCACAAAAGTTGATCTTCTTATTTGGAAATTTTAGTAGCCCTAGTGACCAGTTGTTACTAAATTAGAATTTTTCTCTGAGTGCTGGCTGAATTTCAGCTTTACCTGGGAAGATTTTAGAAAAGCTGATGCCCAGTTATAACCCCAAACCTTCTCATTGAATCCATCCAGGCAGAGCCTTGGGTATTGGCATTGTGTAGAAAGCCACCCGGTGATATTTTCAGCATCTGGAATTGAGAAGGATTGGTCTGTAAGGAGCTTCTCTTCAAGAGAAAAAAAACCAGCACTACAATGGGATGACATTTATGGTCCATAACAGATAATTCAATCACTGAGACACATACACAGGTAAATATGCACCCAGTGGGGACAGAGCATGCCACCTCTGTGCCTTTATGGAATGTGCACAGAGGTTGTGATCTGCTGAAGTGACATACTTAACTTTATCTGTGACTAGGGGAAGGCCTGGAGACCGGCCTTCATAAATATAGCTGAAAGGACGTCTTCCAGCAAGGGAGGGCTGTCTGAAAGACAAACTCTCCCATTATTCATAGTTTTTTGTTTTGTTTTGCTTTTTCCTTGGTTAAGCATTCTTCTTCTGTTCCTGAAGCAAGATTATCCATCAGCAAGGAGATGAAAAGGTTCATTGACCCTTGGAACTATAATTTGAATTAAAAAAAATTATTTTTCAACTCTTTGATGTTGCCACGTTGGACTTACAAGTACAAAATTTCTGTGCTTAAATTTCTTTGGGTCCTTGAGAAAGGGGTAGGCCAACAGAGATTAAACCAGGGTGTTCGAGGCTCACTTCATATTCATTTAGGAGACTGTAAATGTTATGTCTTAAGTGTTTGCAAAGTAAGTAGAGTAGTGCCTTGCACCCAGTGAGCCCTTTGTCAGTGTTAAGCACAACCAGAATAAAGTAGTAGGATGCTGCTATTTGTGTTTCCCTTGGTCACTTCTGGGTAATAGCCTCCTCCCCAATCAATGATATTCCAGTGGGGCCAGAGATTCTCAAGACCCCTGCACCAAACTTTCCCATACAGAGCAAAGGTTCCAGCAGCGGACCTCAGTAGGACTTTTAAGGACTTCTTTCCAGCACTTTCCAGCACTTTTACTTCCTTGGTTTCTTCCTCCATTAAATACATAAATAAAAATTATATTTTGTAATGCTATAGTATAAAGATGAATAAAATAAAAGCCAGGTGCAGTGTTATAAATTCATTATTATTATATTACATTTTTCTTCTGATTTTAAAAGGAACTTTAGTTAAAACATTTTTGTGAGCCTTTAAAAGTGCCATGGGCCTGAAGCACCATGCCTCCTGGATAAGTCAGGCCCTGTCCAACAGTGTCATTCAAAGGGCCCTAACTTTTTTTTTAATAGCTCTTTTTCTTTCCACAACAATATGGGAGTGTTTTGTTTTGTTTTGGAGATTTAGGACAAGGAAGATTTCATAGGAAATAATTCAAATTCAAAGCATGCAGCAAGTTCTTATTAAGCATCACTATGTTTGTGTGTGTGCATGCATTCTTCATTATACTTACACACACACTTAAATTGGTCTCGGATGGTAGGAGTTTGCAATCTGGTTGATATGTCCATAATTTATCCATATTCCAAATGTTTTCCTACAAAGATCCAGACATTAAATGAATTCTAGTCCAAGGCTGTGTAATTATGATTCTTCAGCTATAAGCAACTAAGTTACAGTCTACCTAACTTAGGTTAAAGAAATAAAGGGAATTTGATGGAAAGATACTGGCAAACTCTCAAAATGAAGGAAAAACATCATTATCATTTTTCCTAAAGACTCTATATTGCATTTTGTAAGCCAGTGTATAAAACTTGGATTTAATTACAATGTGAAAAGAAGCCATTGGATGGATTTAAAGGAGGGAAGTGGTGTGATCTGATATATATTTTCAAATAATGTCTCCAGCGGCTGTATGGAGAAGGGGTTGTGGAGGAAATCAGGATGATACATTAGGAGGCATTTCAGTGACCAGGTGAGAAATGGTGGGGTCCCTGCTAGTTGGAAACGTCCATACGAAGAAGAACAGATGGAGGCAAAACAGACTTTTAAGGTTGAGGAAGGGAAGGAGGCATCAAAGAATGATTCCTAGGCTTTTGGCTCTGGGCCTTAGAGGATCAGCTAGGTGAACAGTCATGTTATTTACTGGGAAAAACAATTAACTGGCAAAGAAACATGTTTGAAGATGTGTTAAAATTATTATTGTGGCAGTTTGAGGAGCCTGTTCTATGGGGATGTGGAGATGACAGGGAAGGGAAGAGTGGATCTCTGAGCTTGGAGTTTCTGGGATGGATGAGGGCTGGGGATATCTGGAGTATTGCTCTGTAAATGATGTTGAAAGTTCTGATTCTGATGAAATTTTTAAGTTAAAGATGCTGATAGAGAAGAAAGGGGACTAGGATGGCACTCCCAGGAGAGCACATCAACATTTAAAAGTTAGCTAGATGAGGGCGGGTGAGGAATGAGTGTGTTGTCATAGAAACTCAGCGACAATAAAGTATCAAATAAAGATGTAAAGGAACCTACTGAGAAATAAAGTAAGGAGAGAGAGGTCACCATGGATTTGGTGACACAGAGGTCTTGGTTGACTCAGAGCTATGGGGGGAATGAAGAGAAGTCTTATTGGAATGAGTTGAGAAGTCTTACTAGAATGCTGTGGAAAGAATGAGGAAGAGTTTGCATAGAAAAAGTGAGAGCTGAGAATAGGGTTTTAATTTGAGGGGGTGTCAGTTCGGGCTGCTATAACAAAGTACCATAGCCTGGTGGCTTATAAACAATAGAAATTTATTTCCCATAGTTCTGGAGTCTGAAAGTCTGACATCAGGGTGGCAGCAAGGTAGTGTTCTGGTGAGGGCCCTGTAGACTGCAGACTGCAGACTTCAGACTTCTCTTTTATCTTCACAGAGCAGAAAGAGACTGAGAGAGCTTTCTGGGGTCTCTTTGATAATCCCATTCACAAGAGCTTAATTCTCACAGCAATTATTTCCCCAACCGTAATACCGTATCTTCTAACAACTTTGTGTTGGCAGTTAGGATTTCGATGCATACATTTTGGAAGGATCCAAATATTCAGTCCATAACTGGGGTGTGGCCTCCAGACAAGAATAGTTTGGGTTGCATGTTTGTCTGCTGATGGCAGGGAGCCACCAGAGAGGGGGAATTTGATGATTTAGTACAGGCAGGAGCCACGTCTTTGCAGAGACAAGAGGGTACAAGATCTGGGTGCATAATTGGAACAGTCACCTTTTGATGTAATGAGAACTTCATCCCTTATCAAAAGGCAGCAAGTCAGGAAATATGGTGGGAGAGAGGAAGACGCTCTTAGCTGATTGCTTGTTTTCTTAGCAATGAGGCCAGGTCATCAGCTAAGGGTGAAAGAGATAGGGGCACAGAAGATAGGAAGATAAAAGGGAGAGAAATCATGGTTCAGGGATTCTAAATGTGAAGATGAAGGTTAATGAAATAAGAAGCATTTGGAAGGGCTGGAGCCTATTAAAGATCCTGGCAAATGGTCTCAAAAGGCCACATAATTCTCACCTCAGAGTGTGATCACTAGGACAAGCAAGTCTATGGTATATAAACTATCTAGCGCAGTGCCCTGCCTTATAGGCACTCAATGAACATTAGCTACGAATAGCAGCAATTTAGAGGATATTATCTACCTCCTAGAGTACTTATAAAGTTTAAAGGAGCTGGAATGTGTAAAATTCTGAGACTAGCACCAGAAACTTAATAAATGTTTGTACATGTACCTACACCCTCCTCACCAGCCTGTGTCATTTTCTGACATCTAAGTCCTAAATCATTTGATTGCTGAGAACTGTGTTGCTATGGGAAGCCACTAGGTGGCGCCACCAAAGAGCAAGCCTGTTCCACTTACCTTCATATTTAACTCGGATACAGGTGGGAGAGCAGAAGCTGGACCTTGACAACCAAAAGAAGAATTGTCATAAATAAATAAACAGATGGATAGAGGGAGGGATAGGGTTGCATTTGAAGCATATATTTGGGTAAGCAAATAAAACAAAGAGCATGTATATCCAAAGAGACTCTGTTAATTAGATAGTCAGGCAACAAGGGCCAATGCAAATTTCCTGTGCTTGCAAGCTAAATAAAACAGAAATCTTGCATACTTTCTCAAAAACCAAGCTATACTCCCAAACTGTTAAATCCATGTATCAGACAAAATTTCAAACAGTGGCAGGGGCATATATGTATCTATTCCCTTTTCATGCCTTGAACACAGGTAATGGAGACACAGAGCTGTAACTCAGTAAGGGCCGTGTCCCTCCCCCACCTTCAGCCCAGTCGAGCTGATAATTTGATCGCTATCTCGCCAGCTGCCAAGCGCATCCAAGATCAACAAATGAAAATACCTAGTGTTCCAAGCAAAGCTGCCTCATAAGGAGACTATCCCAGGTATCTTTCTTTGTGCAACACCTGCATTCCAGGTGGTTCTCTCTGAATGGCAAGGGTCAGAAATGAATGGCATGCTTTCTTATCATTCTTTCCTGGGAGCAGTGATGTAATGGTGATTGTAATCTCAGCCTGCTTATTGTATCATCACTCATAGCTCTTGGACTCTATGGTATTCTAGAGAAGTATAGATACTATTAAAACAAAAACCCACCCTTCCACATTCTCATGGTCTTTGGGTACATTTTCCCAGTTCCACCCTGTCCATCTTTGGGCATCTTTATATCTTTCTATGCTTCCTGGATTGCCCCACTACGGCCATATGTATCTGCTTGTAGCCAGTGCAACTGAGCTCCCCAAACACAGATTCCCATGAAACTGAACAAAAGAGGAGGGAGAGGCAGAGCATGTTAAATGTCTCATTAGGCCTTCTGTCTGATTCTCATTAGACTCGCTGACTGCTTCTCATTAGGCCCATTGCCTCAACTTCTTTCAGGCCCTGAATATGTAGGCCAGTGCTTATTGTCATGGTTGGTCGAGAAGATCCATTTCATTTACTTAGAAATTGAATGTGGCTTCTGAAAAGTCCTAGGTAATTTCCTTTAGCAAAGTTAAGGCAGGCTTATTGTTATTTGCTATTTTTTTTTTGAGTAATTTTCAGTAGGGTGGGCAGAAGAAATAATTTAAAAGGCCCAACATGAAAACTTGAAACACTGCCGTGGAACTAGGGCACGAGGACATAAATTATTGTAACCAAGAGACCAAACTCACATGCAGATATTTGCAACAGGACATCATGGGCAAAGTCACAAATGCCACTGCTGTAGATATAACTGTCCAGTGGGCAGGGTATGCAAGAGGATATGTGTTAGAAATGGCGGTAAGTTGTGTCTTCCCTGCCATTGGGAAACATGTACCCACCCAGTGGGTTGAATCAACAGCCAGATCTTAACATGGAAAGGTTGCTGTACAGTGGAAAATTCTACATATTATATGTAGAATGTATTATCCTTGTGAAAGAAACCACTTATATCTCAACATTCTCACTGCAACAAGTAACTGATTCCTTTTCCTGGGAAGAAACGTCCCAAGATATGGGAGGCAGTTAATGGAACTTAGACATGATATGTTTGTTATGACATCAGGGACATGGCCCCAATGTAGCACATGAAATGCATATCTGCATTTGCCTCAGAAGTGGTGAGCAAATGTGTCCTTTTGCTGTCCTCTCCTGCTTTCTGTCTCGATGCTTGTGTGAATAAGATATGGATCCCACATGGCTTTGAGGGTCATCTGGTGCCTAAAATCAGAGAAGCGGTTTTCACGAGGACTATCTTACCCCTCCCCACCTCACTGTAAAGTTTGAGGGAGGAGATTTAGTAATCTTTACAAAGCCAGTGTTTTCCCTTCAACTGAATGTATGATGTGTATTTGATAAAGAATTATGGAGGAAAGTCAGACTACCTAAGAAAAACTTTTGTGAAATAGGCTATCAATATTGTATTTGATAACTTTCTCCCTGCCCCATCCCCTCACTCAGTGGGCAGATGAGAAGTGTCTCCATATAAAGCCTTCTCCTGCCTCAGGAAGCAAGGCGGGGTTCCCCATGGAAGGAGAAGGGCCTGACTCACTAAGGAGCCTGAGGGTGTGGTTCTTTCCAGATAAGCTTCAGCTGCTGGTGGCAGAAGGATAAGATAACTTCTCTGTGGGTCTTGTTCAAGTTTACAAAGTCCCATTTGAAGGTAGCCCTGTGGAATTGTGTTTTTATTCTGTGCTATATGAAGAATTTCTGTCTTGGTGTTTGGTCCTAGCAATGAGGTTACATATTTTTAAGTTTGTTGCCTTGGGATCAGGCTATGAGGTCACTTTTAGAAGGACCTACATGGAGATGAGAGAACAGAACTCGTGGTTATGAAAAGGCATGGTCATTGCAAAGATGCTTGTGTAATTATTCCCTACACCTCCGATATTACCTTCTAAGCACATTTCAACATCACTGGTGAGCTGCCCTCAACCTTTCATAAGTATTCTCACTTTGGAGGACTTGACCTCTGAGCATTCCAGAAAACGCTGACCCCAGGCCGCAGCGTTCATTCACAACATCCTCAAACAAAACTTGCTTTACTCCTGACTGGCTGGCAGAGTATGCTGTTGCATGAAGCCCATCTAAGATGGCAGGTCTCTGTGCATTAATTTCTGAAAGAGACATGCTTATTGGTGCCTGTGGGGATGACATCAAAATTTTGGCTCCAAAGCTTTCTAGTAAAAAGCCCAGTTCAGAGACAGACTAGAACAATGGGCTGAAAATGATCTTGGCCTTTCAAGTGCTTTATCCTTTCCAAAGTTTCAGTACGAGAACCTGATCTCCCAGAAAGTATTTCTTTTATTGCCAACCATAGAGAATCACTGACAAAACTAATTAAAGAATTTGAACCTCATTCCCTCCTTCGTTAGCTGACCCTCAAGCAGGGGCCGGACTCCAAACAAAGGCTCTCTGAGCCGAGGAGATATAGAATGCAAGGCTCTCACCAGGGTAGAGAGAGCTGCGTGTTTCCATTCTCTTCTCTGAAAGAGCTACTTGAGTGCAAAATACCTTGACTCTTTTTTTATATATAATGGAAAAAGCTTTGGGTTGCCATCAGAAATAATGAAGTTTGAAGTTCCTGAAAGTTATTCATTTATTGGACTAGACTTTCCACCCTTCCCTCGAATTCCAGGAGCCAGGTCAAGACAGTGAGTTCTCATGGAAAATTAAGTACTTTTGCATAGGTGCTTAAAGAAATATGCTTGTTTCAGGTTTCACCCCTCCAGGGGATGGTGGTCATTGATTTTCAGGCTTAAGACAACGATAAAAACTTCCAGATAGGAGCGGTTTAAATGGAATCCGGCCAGCCTACCTGAATGGGCTGTCGTAAAATACTTGGTCTTGTCCTCTCCTGCTTGATTCCCCCCCTACATTTTAAGATTGCATCATCTGGCAGTCATTGAAATGATCTCAGAGAATGCAGTCATTGATTGAATGTCTCGGCTGATTGAAGAATAACTATCTGAAGATTGTAAAGTGATTTCTGAAAGTTACAGGATTATCCACCAATGTGAAGGGCTCTGTTAAAACATATATCTTTGTTAGTCAGTTATAAAGCAGAAATAAATTTAAAGAAGGAGAGCCTTGGGGAGGCTCCTGGAAAAAATTTTTCTTTTCATTGATATGGCAAAATATTAGGCTTAGAGATTCACAATTTATTTTTAAAATAAAAATAGGGTGAGATGCAGAAACCAATGTCATTGTACTTTAAAATGCATTTCCTTTAACATTTTAATGTTACATTTAAACATTAATGTTTAATGTAACATTTTAATTTTGAAGACAATAAAGCAAATGTTTTGGTAAGAGAGCTATCCCATGAAAATAAAGGATGGGTCTCATTTGTCCAGCCGTTCCCTGACCTGACTTACTGTTACAGTACTAATTAGTCTGAATGATCCTGTTTGATTGACTGAGATTGCCCTGTTGAACAGGCTTTTCCAAAAGCATTTTACATCAAGTCAAGGCCTCCTTAATCCAGAGCACAGCTAAGTATTTACAAGAGTGGCAAAATATAAACAAGGGTAGACACAATTATATACTCAGAACAGAGTTCAGGAGCTCTGTTTCGAGACTGGGAGAGCAGAGCTTTGTTCCTGCTGTGTACACGCCTTAAGGTATCACCCAGGGAACTGGAAGCAATGCTTTGGCACTTCATGTAATTCCTTCACTCTAGGGACCTAGTCTTCAATGCCAGATAGAGTCTCTTGTAAATGACCAAATACTTGACTTTGAACTTCTGGTGAAAGATTTAATGCGGGGTAATCGATGTGTGAAACTACATTATGCAATTCCAGAAATATGCAAAAAGTAAGAAAAGGAAAAGGGAAATTTACATTCTTAGAGTTTTTGACCATGAGAGCATGGAATTTGCTTTCAGTAAAGGCTTCTATGACAATGGAATCTTGAAGGAACCACAACTGAGATCCAAAAAAAAAAAAAAAAGAAGAAATAGTTGTATGTATTTTTTTTTTTAAATCGTTGTGTTCAATTGTGCTATGTAGAATCCACTGTTTTCTCTTTCTTTAACAAAATCTTGGGTGTATTCCATAACTTCCTGGTCACATTTGGTAATTAAAACTTAGTGTGGCTTAATTTAAACCCTTAATTGCATATCCAATTTAAAGCTAGAGCTGTGACTCTGGCTGCTTAGAAAGAGGGTGGGGGTGGGGGCAAAATCTGGCTCTGGAGCAACGCTCTCCTCCCCCTCCTGTAGACCCAGCTCCTCTGGGGAGCCCAGAGCAGAACTAGAAGACTCAGACAGATCCTTTCTTAAATGGCCACTTGCCCTCAACAGGGAGGTGCCTCTGGGCCTCATTCGGATTCTTCCTGGCTCTGTCTACTTCTAGTGGTTTCCGTGCAGTGGTATGGGTGTGTTTTCAAGCTCTCCTCACCCTCCTCAACATAGCCTTTTCTGTCACTTGCCTGCTGGAGGAATCCTATGGCCCCAGCACCCCCGCTAATGCCTGGGTTCCTTCAAATGGAGCCAATGAGAGGCCAGGGACCTCTGTCACACCATCTGAGCATGGAAGAAAACCAGGTGGGTGGGAGATCACCCTGCCTTTCTTGAACATTTCTGTAACAGTCCCTCCGAGTTCTGACACTCATGCCTTCAGAAATGTCTAGTCAGAAAGAGGCCTCAGCTTGTGCATCCTAGTGGCCTGTGCCACACCTCAGCACGACACACCAAGCTCCCCCAAGAACTCTGCTACCCTCTCTGCTTGGAAATGTCTTGAGTCTGCCAGCTTTGGAAGCTCAAGGGTTCTCTCATGGGGAATGAGTTTCTCTCTGCGTGAGCACCCCCAGTCACTAGGAGTGACTCGCCAGGAGCCCCTCGTTTGGTATCTAGCCAGGGAACCATCCCTGTCCCTGTCTCACAATGCAGGGGCAAGAACAGTTGGTGACATGTGCTGCACAGCTTCCACAGGCCTGTGCCGTGCACCTGTTCTGTCGTCGTCCCCAGACTATGGAAGGCCTGTAGGATGGTGCAGGGCTTGGTGGTCCTTTCGGCTTTTAGTAACCCTGAAGGGTGATGTCTGGCCCTAATGTATGGTGGCTTCTTGATGCCTTTTATTAGAATATGCAGGTGTCTTTGTTTTAGTGGCATTAAGTGATACCATATTTGACTAACAAACATGGACATGGCTGAAAGTGCCTTATTTGGGGGAAAATGTGGTTCTGAAATGATGGGTCATTGAATGAAAGATTACATTTCACACAGTCAATTTGTTTGTCAATTGTTTATTCTCAAAATGCCTTTTATACTCAGGACTGGAAGAATAAACTGGTTACAAAAAGTGGAGGAAGGAGACTGAAAGGAGCTTATATTCCTGAGTCATAGGCACAGGGAGCCCCAGGGGGGCTGTACCCCCATACACCCTGCATCTCTAGCTTCACCTCCTCTTGCATATTTGGCTGTTAACTCACAACCCCAGAATCACTCGGCCCATCCCTGCATCCATAAACTATCCATGTTTCCTTCCATCCATCCTTCCTTCTGTCCACCCTTCTGTCTACCCATCTATACCCTCAACATTCATTCGTCTCAGTGTCAGCTGAAGGTCATACTACAGTGTGCTCACTAAGTGGCCCAAAGGCCAATTGCATCTGAGTCACCTGGAGTGTGGCCTTCTCACAAGTCCTTGAATGAGTCTGAATTATGTCTTCAGACTATAGCAAAGCACCCTCTCATCAGTGCTATCCGGGATCCGCCTCCTGAGTGGTACTATCCCAGGCATAACTGGCCTCACAAAGAACCTTTTCTCAAGATATGTTCAATGTGCTTTATTCACATGCACACTTTGATCCGAACATGTCAGAAAAGTGAGTGTGCAAGTGTTCACTTAAGGCATGGAAAATTTTTAAAAGTGAATTCAGAGAGCGAGTCCAGATTCAGGGTAAGCTCACTCCCTGGCCTCTACCCTCATACTACTTGGCAGTATTTTTTCACCATCTGAAATTACTGGCCATCTCTTTGCTCCTGCTCATTAGCCACATTCCCAAACCTGAATGTAAACTCCTTGATGTTCGCTTCATTCACTGTTGATCTGGACTAGTCCCAGCACATAAGAAGCACACAGTGAGTGTCTGTTCATAACACAAATACACATGAGTAAAACACAAATTTTCACGTTGAGGTGAACTAGGGCTGACTGGGGAGTTAAAGAATGGATAGGGTTGATTTTGGAAATGTTCCTAGAGGCGTTGATCTGGAGCCAAAATCTGAAAAGCCTTCTGAAAGGTATAGAGAATGGGAGGTGGGAAAGTGTTCCTCCTCTGCACACCAGTTGAGGAAAAGGGCTACAGGCAGAAATTGAGACATGGGTTCTGAAAAATAAGAAGCCCAGGCCGGCTGGAGCAGGGGAACCCTGGAGAGGGAAGTAACAAATGAGAGGGGTGGTAGGGTGGTGTTGGATGGAGCAGAGTTGGAAGGCGATGGTCAGAAGTTTATATTCGGTCCAGATGGTAATAGCAAGCCACTGGAGGGCCATGTTTACACATTTTCAAAATCCAATTAGGATACCACATGTTTTTGTGGTCTAATCACCCATTTTGGACCCATTAAATAAATTAGTTGAAAGAGAAAAACAAAGGGGAAAAAAATAAAACAATGTGTCATTTGATAGCATTAGGAAATCATGGGATAAATGTATTAAATTGGAATGTTTGACCTGGAACAAAATTAATCCAAATATGGTGTTGATGACTGAGTCTCTCACTGAACCAGGCCCACAGCTGATGTTTGACAATAGGAATAGGTAAGAAAAAAGGGAAAGAAATGATGGTGACCTGGGTAAGAGAAACAGCTCTCTCTCTTCTTGAGTGGTTCAGACATTCACTTACTGAGGGCAGACAGCAAGGCCAGCTGATTTCTCAAGCTTGAGTCCAAGCTCCAGATTACAGCAGTTCTATAATGTAAGAACACCGGTTGACACGCAGGAGGAGGAAGCAGCTGTTTCACTGGAATTCCCCCTGGAGAAGAGGGGAGTCCAGCCATCCAGATGGGATCCGGTAAGGGAAGAAGGGGAGGAGGGAGAGCAGGCACTGGACGGTGGGGACCAGCCAGCTGGGCTTTGGTGCAGTACCTACCGTAAATCCTTTCCTTAGCCCACATTTGAACATACAGAGAAGAGGAGATAAAGGCAAATGGAAGTGAAAAGATGAAGAAAAATGCACTCTTGGGAGAAAGTAAGCCTCCTTATCCTTTGCATTAGGATCATTTATTTCTTAGAACACCCACTATCCAAAGTGCTGTTCCCCCATCAGGGGAATCCACAACCCCTAGTGGGGCTTGTGAGAAATGTAGACACTTACACCACATTCCAGCCTTACTAAGAAGAATCTGCATTTTGGCTCAGATCTCAGAGCTCAGTGAGTAAGGTGCCAGCCACATACACCAAGGCTGGCCAGTTCAAGCCCAACACGAGCCTGCTGAACAACAATGACAACTGCAATCAAAATATAGCCGGGCGTAGTGGCGGGCGCCTGTAGTTCCAACTACTTGGGAGGCTGAGGCAAGAGAATCACTTAAGCCCAAGAGTTGGAGATTGCTGTGAGCTGTGATGCCACAAAATCCAATGTGGATTACATTTTTAGCATCTGCTCAAAAAAAAAAAAAAAAAAAAGAATCTGCATTTTAACAATATAGCCCATTTATTTCATAAGCATATTCAGGTTTGAGAAGCACTTTGTTAGACAGTTTGGATCAAACTAGATACAATAAAATGGGAGGCAAAAAGGTTTAAGAATTGTAACCTGCAGTACAGAATACAGTGTGTATTGTCCCACCCCCTCCCAACTGAACCTGGATAGATTTCAAAAATTGCTACAGACTTACCCCCATATATTCAACCACCAAAACTCCGGCTCACAGGTGTCCATTTGTATATACAAGCAGACATCGCTGGGAATGAATGCTCTGGTGGGAAAACTTCTGCTATTCCAATCCAAAGCAGCTTTCTTTCTCTTTATACCGTGGCTTTGGAGCTACTGTCTTTTCCCTGAATTGCACCCACTTCCCTTCATCAGTGATGGTTTATGATCTTTCTCTGTTTCACATCCTATTTCTGTTCTTAAATCTTTCTCAAGCACAGACCCAGCTAAACCAATAATTGAGGAAGCCAAAAGGAGATGGTTAGAACTGGAATCATTTGCCATTCAGCTGGAAAAATAATGATTCCCTGGATTGTTAAGTGTGGAAATTTCCCGGAACCAGCTCCTTTCAGGGCCTAGGGACCCTCACTCATTAGTTTCGGTGAACTGCCTCCTCCTGTGTCTCTGCTGACACACCTCATGAGGCTCCAGGATGGATCAGCTCGCATGCTGCTGTGTGCCTTCCCATCACATCTCAAATGCATTGCCCATCTTTGTAGCTTTTAGCCTCTATAAGGAGCAGCACACACAGCTTCCGAGGGCAGAAGTTCAGTGTCCCATGGGTCTGAGTTTCAAGCCAGCTCCACCGAGATCCTGCTCAAGCTACCCTGTCTCTAGGAACCACAGTTCCAATACCTGAAAGGTAGGAACAACAGTACCAGTCTGCATAGAAATTTTTCACTAGAAAAGTGACAATGTTTCTACCTAAGGTGGTGATTACAATACCTGTGCATGACAAGTGCTGAAAAAAAACACAAATGACCAGCGGTAGCTCTCTGGAGCTTTCCATGGTAAAGGCATTAGGTAATCTTGGCTTATAAGAAACATTAGTAGATTCAAATGCCTCATTCATATCGTGATTACTTCAATTCTCTCCAGACAGGGCTGCCCTAAGATTCATGAATGTTTTAGGTGAGGAGACTACCACCCACTCATTTCATTACACTAATCTTTTATCCAGAAATACTAAAAGAAAAATTAAAGCAGAAGAATGCAAAAATCAGGAAATGTACCATGATGAACCTTGGAGTATATATTTCTACTCTTAGGATCTATGATGAAAATTTAAATGAAAAGCAAAAGATCTTGACCTTGTTTAAATATTTCCCCATTCATTACTCTTGTACATTTCTGTATAAGTGAATTATGTGCCAGCAACAACACCGTCTGCAAGTCATCATTGATAATCCTAGTAAGAAACCTCTAATAAAGTTATGTATATGTATATGTGTGTGTGTATATATATACATATTTTTTTTATTTTTATGAAGTTTTTATCCCACACAATCCACTGTGCTGTTTCAGAACAATGATAAATACAAATGGTATTTCACTTCAAACTGCGGAAATAAGACATGATTTCTGTCCCTTTGGCTGCCTGGTCATTTATCACAGGTCATTTACATAGATCTGGGCGGATTGGTAAACTAATCACTGAGCTCTTTCATGTGGCACTGTATTCTTCTTAGTACATGATGTAAAATTAGTTTGATGATTTCAGTTTTTTCTCTTGGGATCCATAACCTAACTCATAGATGAATGGAAAACAATTTGGCTGAACCCACCAGCCTGGGATTAAATACGGGGACAGTTGTGTCTTGATGTTGGATTCATTAATAGCCAATGAGTCACTTCTGACTCCTGAGAAGCAGCTTTGGCTGAGGACACAGATAAAAATACAGCAGTAACAAAAATGGTGTGTGTGTTCATTTGCACATGCATAGATGTGTGTGTGGGCAGGTGTATATTATGTGTGCGTGCATATTGCGTGTATGCACGTGGCATGAGCTGATTTAGAAGGTCATATGTTTTTATAGAATTTCAAGTTAGCTCTTATAGTTTCAATCATGACACATTTTAGTTGCTTTTTTTAAAAGACATATTAATTTCAAGGGTTTTTTTTAACTAATTTATTTCTCGTCCTGATCTCTCACGATAATACTTCTGATCACACATACTCTTCCAAAATTTTGTTACCAATCCATCAAACAGTGATGTCTAAACCCGTTGATATTTTGTAGCCCTTTGTGACTGTGTCATTGAATAAACTTTCACAGATGTGAAGTTGTGTGACTCCTGAGGCCAAGTCATAAAAAGTATCTCTCTCTCTCTCCCTCTACTTCTCTCTCTGTCAATGTGTCTCTGCACATCCTTGAGCTGACATTGGAGAAGTCCAGCTTCACCATGGAGGCATTCTGGGAGAGACCAGAAGAAGAGGGACCCACCAGAGATGCCCTAGATGTCTGAGTTTTCCCAGCTGAGTCAGGGAACATGCATGTGATTTGGGGCATTGTCAAACGATTCCTGCCTTTTGTGCTGTCACAACCAGGCTTTGACCCACCCTGGCTGACGTAGCGAGATCAGTGATCTAATGCAGCAGAGAAGAGCTATTACCATCAAACCCTGTACACATGGCAGATTCATAAGCAAAATAAATGTTATTGTTTGAAGTTACCATACTTGGGGGTGGCTTATTACAGCAACATATAATGTCTCCTTGATTACATATGAGGAGAAATTAGAAAATATGAAATTAGATTGGCGGTATCAATTTTTAATTTGGAGAACCTTCACCCAATTTAAAGATAAACCAAAACACTGGACAGAACCCACCAACCCATGATCACACAGAGGACCAATTTTGGTTTAGTGTTGATTCAGGGACGATACATCCAGTCTGCCTTCTGAGAGGGTGACCTTCGCTGGAGAAGCAGGTAGTAATATCTTTAGAGCCTTGTGTAACAGTGAACTAATGCTGATTCCCTGGTATTGATACTGTACTAGATCAATAGGCCAAGTGGGTGAGAGTGTTGGGGGCCTTTCTGTACTCTCTTTGCTTAAGCATGCGAATCTAATTATTTCAAAATGTTTTTGAAAGTGATTGTATACAAGTGTATTGTGTGCGTGTGGCCATGTGAGTCTGTGAATGGGTTGATTTGGTATGGCACCTATGCTGAAGAAACGTTCAGTGACTGCTGAATTAAAGTTTGAGCATGATATATATTAGTTCTTTTTTAAAAAATATATAATTTGATATTCTCATTAATCCATTCACAGATACCCCATCCCACTTTGAATTTAAGCAATAAGAAGGAGCCTCATACAGTCAAGTATGGAAAAACCATAATAAACATTTATAAACAGCATGTAATCCTGGTAAAAGAATCTCAGCCTCTCCTGGTGAGTCCCAGTTTTTATAGCACTTACAGAATCTGGATGAACAGGTTAGAGAAATGGAGAATGACCCAATGAAAGAATGTAGTGCACAGATCAATACATGGAATATTCTGGAATCCATCCATTTTCTAATGAAGTACCTGAGCATTGTGTCATATTTAAAACAAATTTTAAAAAAGGAAGTATTAATACAGATAGACCTTTCAAATGAAAGATAAAGTATAATTGTGACTCACTGACAATGAGATAAGTTTTCTTCCCCTAAAAGTCTGATAGTTGCAGAAACAGTCAGAATGAAAGAGGAATAATGGAAGGGAGGCAGAGATTCAACGAGAGGCTCTCATCCTAGGAAGAAGACTGAATGCCTGATTAACAGTGGAGTGAAGGGGGCCTCTTGTTTTTACTTTGCTCTGGTTTGATGAGGGTGGTGATGACATGACAATCGTGGTGATGTGTGTCTTATGTGTACACACATGAATTGTAAGCAATTTATTGAACTAGATTAATGTAGACTCTTACTCTGAGTGGTCATGGGGAGAGGGTTGCAAACTTGGCTGACCATTACTTCTTGTAACATTTGAAAGATATAGATTCCCAGGCCTTACTCACACTTCGTACGTCAGAGCCCTAAATTCTGTATTTTTAAATGCTCTTCAGGTGACTGTTAATATTACCTAGATTTGCAGGAAGAGGTGGGAATGAAAGAGTGTTTTTGGTTTTCTACCCCTCAAATGATAACTGACATCAGGCTATTTGTATTCAACTGCAAGGAGGTATCACGACTTGTCTGTGACACAATGAACTGTGTGCGCCATAGCAGCCCCAGTGTAAGCTCTCCCACAGTGTGGGAAAGCACATCTAGAGTGATTTCATTTCTAGATTTGTCCATTTTAACCCAGGAATCCATTAACATATGGTTACCAAATATATTTTCTACTTCTTCCCCCGATTGTCTCTAGACTGTGTATTGCATGCATGAGTGTGTGGGAATAGGAGTAGGGTTGGGGAAGGAAGCATGAGCTCAGGAATGACCCCCTATTAGCATGAGTAGCACATGCAGCCAGACTAGTGTGTCACAAACAGGTAGAAGGGCTGATGCGTTGGGGAGGTTCACCAGCCTAGAAGGACTTGCAAAATTTCTATGGGACAAAAATATTCTCATGTTCTAAACACCACAAAGGTGTGCCTTGGGAAAGGTGGTTTCCTATCCAAGGGCCTCATAAAGGAGCATTTTTCATATTGAAGTCAGTACGGTTTAATTTTTTTCTCTTTAGCTCTTTGGGGAAATACATTTTTGAAATACATTAGTTATTTTTATTTTGATTGGTAAGCGCATTCAGGACAGACATATATTAACCAATCTTAAAGACTGACAGAACCATAAAACAAAATAGAAATGCATTATTTTACATTGAAAAATGGAACGGCCCACAGGACAGCACATGGTGCTGGGGAGGGACGAGGTGGAGCCTGTGGAGTCCTGTATCGCTGACTCTCTTGATTCTGCCTCATGCTTTTCTGTCGCTTCTTTTTCTTTGCAACTTAAACTTGTTTTTTCCCCCTAATTACAACAGCATGGTAGAAAGTCTAAGCAACATATATTAGTTACAAAAAAGAAGAAGAAAATAACGATCTTTTGTAATCTTACCACCCAGCAATAACTGCAGTTAACATCATCCAGACATTTTAATATGTACACTTATCTGGATAAGCCAGATGTCAACTGGGTCGCTCTGCTCCTCATTGTCCAGATAAGGTGCCTTGGTCCTTCATTTCATTGCTCCCCTCAAGATTTTGGCAACTTCCCAGGGTCTCACATTCTAATGCTCACCTGTGACTCTGGCTTCCTGCTTCTTCTAAATTCCATTCTCTAATCTTCAGCCTACAGCTGTGCCTTTATTTTGCTTTGGCCACGGACCCAAATGTGGAAATCAGGATCTTTCCTTGATTCAATAGTAACAACAAATCATCCGTATAAGGAGTTTTGGATGCACAGTTGACGAAACTGAATGTTTCAGGATGTGAAGACCATTACGCCTGACGTTAGACATCCTCTTCCTTCGCATCCTCCGGTCTCGCAGCCGTGATACTCAGCCGTGCACTTGGGGGACTCTCAATGTGCTCATCGTGCCTTCTTCCTCTCACGAGCAGAAATCTGATTCTTCACCCTTTCCTTGCAAGGCAATACAGATGTCTAAAGACTGTCTACAAACTTAATTTCAGGAATTCCCTTTCTAGACACACAACTCCCACTGGAGTTCTGACATGGTCATTTTTAAAGGCGCCTGAGTTACTGGAAGGGTTTTTTGCATCCCACAGAGATGAGAAGTCTTCACTCAGGCACAGAGACACAACACAGGGCAAAGACAAAGGGAGTCGGAAACAAGACCCCATGGCAGAAACCTCAAGGTGAGATAAAATGTCACGTTCATAAGTGTTGTGTCCTCTCTCACATCAAGGAAACCAAAAGAACAAAGCTGGAGAGGAGAAATGGCTTCAGAAAGATTTCACAGGAGAGAGCAGTTAGTGACCTGTAAGACTCTCCATCCCTACCAGAACGAAGGGGAGCAGGATGCTTTCCATTTCCAAAGAAGTCAGAAGAGAGAAGCCTGAAGGGCCCCTCAGGACTGACTTGCTGTGTGTTGTTCTCATTCAGGGAGCCGCAGGAGCCTGGCGTGTGACTCTGCCTGGAAAAACTTAAAAAGCCGAGACGGGCGCAGTGGCTTATGCCTGTAATCCTAGCAGTTTGGTGAGCTCAGGAGTTCAAGACCAGCCTGAGCCAGATCAAGACCCCGTTTCTAAAAAATAGCTGGTCATGGTGGTGGGAGCCTGTTGTCCCAGCTACTTCGGAGGCTGAGATAAGATAATTGCTTACATCCAAGAGTTTGAGGTTGCTGTGAACTATGACACCACAGCACTCTACCAACGGTGGCAAAGTGAGATTCTGTCTCAAGAAATAAAAAACAAATAAATAAATAAAAAGCCGAGATGGGCTAGGCAGACTAGGTGACCTTGCCTGCCCTCAGGATAAAGGAGGGTGGATGTTTCCTAAGGACCAGCTCTGGACCCTGGTAGGGGATGCTGGCCATACCATCTTCATTCCAGCCCAAAAGGACTTCCTGGAGGGGTCTTGGGACTCACAGACACAGTTTCTGTTGAGTGGGCTGCTGCAAGGGGAGGGGCTGATTGGAGGGGACTCAGGACAAAGTCATGGGACATGCAATCAAACGAGGCCAGGGGGAGAGAGAAAAGCCTCCAAAGGGCTTGCCAGAAAAAGAGAGCTCGAACCTCCAGCCAGGCCCAACAGCACTGCCTCTTTAGCAAGTGACTGCCTGCTCTTCCCAGCTGGAAGCCACAGTTTGCAAAGTGGAGAGAAAGGGGGAGGAAATGGAAAGGAATGGGAAATGAACAACCACTGACCTTTCTGGGTCTTCACTTAAAGAAGGTAAGTTAGATAAAGAAAGAAGTTTATCCTGAAACTAAGCTCTGTGTTTTGACAGTTACATGGCACTGGCTACTTTAAATTATTGAGTTAAGGCTGTGTTTGCCTTACACAGACTGGAAGTATTTAATTGCCTAAGATTAAATGATTAAAACAAAACAAAACAAGGGACTCCTTAAGTTTCCATCAAGGTATGTACTCTCCCCCTAACTAATAAAGTCTGAAGAAACTATGGGAGATAAAAATACAGATGTAACTGGTGAGTCTCCCTGTACTGCATTAACTACTATGGTGCATCTTAGAAGGATACAGGTGAAACTTACTAAATGTAGAACACAATAACTAAGAAAATGCCATGAAATCTATGTTAACCAGTTTGATGAAAATATTTCAAATTGTATATAAAACCAGCACATTGTACCCCATGATTGCATTAATGTACACAGCTATGATTTAATAAAAAAAAACTACTCTTCAATGTTATTTTGTAATTACTAGAAATTCTAAATAAATTTTAACAATTATTCATGATTCTTTAATCAAAATCATTGAACTTCAGTTACTTTTTATGTTTGTCTATAAACAATGCTGCTATGATTAATATATCCTTAAGTATTTCTTCAGGACACCTGTTAGTTTCTTGGATCTAGATTTAGATTCACAATTAAAATTTTCTCTATGAATGGTCAAATTCACACCAATTTCCATGTCATCCACACACATGCTTGCCACAAATGTGTTAGAACCTTCAGTTCTGCCTCCTTCAAGTAAGTGATTTTGCTCTCCAGTCCCTGATCCATGTGGGTTCTTATAATGCAACTTTCTTTTTTTTTAAGTTTCTTATTTCAGAATATTAGGGGTGTGCAAATGTTTTGGTTACATGGATTGCTTTAGTACAGTGCGAGTCAAAGTTATAAGTGTGCCCATCACCCGGATAGTATGCATTGTACCCATTAGGTGTGAATTTCCCCTCCTACTTGCTTGCTTTCCATTGAATTTTGCTAAATGTGCACATGGGTGTTTATCAGTTAGTTCCAATTTAATAGGTGTTACATCTGGGTGTTTTTTCATTCTTGTGAAACTTTGCTTTGAAGAATGGTCTCCACTTCCATCCAGGTTGTTACAAAAAGTATTAGTTCACCATTATTTTTTAAGGCTGAATAGTCTTCCATGGTGTACATATACCACAAGTTATTAATCCAGTCGTGTACTGGTGGGCATCGGTGTGGGTTCCACATCTTTGCAATTTTGACTTGTGCTGCAATAAACACTCAGGTGCATGTGTCTTTTTTGATGGAATGATTTTTTTTTCTTTTGGGTAAATTCCCAGCAGTGGGATTGCAATATTAAATGGTAGGTCTCCTTTTAGTTCATTGAGGTATCACATTTAGACTTTCCATACAGATTGTAGGTTTGCAGACCCATCAGCAGTGTAAAAGTGTTACTTTCTCTATACATCCACACCAGCATCTGTTGTTTTGGGATTTTTTTTTTATTTATAAAAGCTATTTTCATTGGAATTAGATGATACTTCTTTGAGGTTTTGATTACATTTCCCTAATGATTAGACTTGTTGAGCATTTTCAACATCTTGAATCAAATGTTTATTGGCCATTAGCTTACCTTCTTTTGAAAAGCTTCTGTTCATGTCCTTTGCTCACTTTTTTATGGAGTTGTTTGATTTTCTTCTTGCTGTTTTGCTTGAGTTCTTTATAGATTCTGGTTATCACTCCTTTATCAGAGGCATAGAATGCAAATGTTTTCTTCCATTCTATAGGTTGTTTATTCATTCTATTTATTATTTCCTCAGCTGTGCAGAAATTTTTTTATTTAATCAGGTTCCATTTATTGATTTCTGTCATTGCTGTGATTGCCATTGGAGTCTTCACAAATTCTTTGTGTAGGCTAAAGTCTATATGAATTTTTCAGACATTTTCTTTTAGAATTCTTATAGTTTTATGATTTAGATTTAACTGTGTTATCTATCATGAATTAATTTTTGTGCATAGTGAGAGGTGCAGGTCCTGTTTCAGTTTTCTACAAGTGGTTGTCCAATTTTTCCATCACCATTTATTGACAAGGGATTCTTACCCCCTGTGTATGTTATTGTCTCCTTTGTGAAAGTTCAGATGACAATATAAGGATGGTTTTAGGTCTGTCTTTTCTGTTCTGATCTGTTGGATTATGCCTCTGTTTTTGTGCCAGTACCATACTGTTTTGGTTAGTATAGCCTTGTAGTGTAGCTTGAAGTCTGGTAAATTTATATGACAAACTCACAGCCAATATCATACTGAATGGGGAAAAATTGAAAGCATTCTTTCATAGATCTGTAACTAGACAAGTTTGCCCAATTTCTCTACTTATGTTCAACATAGTGCTGGAAGTCCTATCCAAAGCAATTAAGAGAAAGAAGATATTCAAATGGGGACAGAAGAGGTCAAATTATTACTCTTTGATGCTCTTATATCTAGAAAACCCCAAAGATTCAGGCATGGGACTCCTGGAATTGGTAAAGAAATTCAACAGAGTCTCAGGCTGCAAAATCAATGTACACGAATCAATAGCATTCTTATATAACAACAACAGTAAAGCTGAGAATCAAATTAGAATCAATATCTTTCACAGTAGCAACAAAGAAAATAAAATACCTAGGAATGTATTTAACAAAGTAGGTAAAAGACCTCTACAGAGAGAACTACAAGTTATCAAGGAAGGAAATTGCAGAGAACGTAAACAAATGGAAAAATATATCACACTCATGGATCGGTGTGATCAGCATTCTTACAATGTATATACTATCCAAACCAAATCTGTATTGTCATCATTATTTGTACACCTTGGATAGATTACCTAGACTTGGATTGGGAAAATGAATTCATCAAATCAATGTTTTTCAACCCCATGTTTTTCTTCTGAGCAAGATGCAGGTGCTTTCTGACCTCACAACCTCAGTAAATTAGGGTTGGTTCAGTAAATACAGTTTCTTCCTGAAGGGGTATTACCTGTAACAGCTCTGGTCTGCAAAGGTGGAGGAAATGGGACTCCTGAGAGTTTTCCTGGGCTATCACTACAAGGAAAATAAAATTTTGTAAAATCTTAATAAATGTTTCAGAAAGGGATTTTAATAAGCAGTAATGCCCCCTACCTATATTTGATGATGAAGTACCATACCATGAAATATAATTTCTAGCTGGCTGTCACTTGTCATTTTCCCTGTGTTCAGTATTCACCAACCTAAAAGGTCCTATTTTGTCAACTCCCAACACTCAATTTTCCTTCCCATTCAGTTTATCATTTTTCTTAACGTGAAAATACACTCAATTGTTAAGGGGATTGAATGCATTGTAAATAACAAATGTTATCTTACTCTCTGGAACTTATCTCATGCTATGTTACGGTTTAACCAGGTTTCACAAAATATCAAATATATGAGCCTTAAAGGGGAGAAGTCTCCATTCTAGTATATGAAAAAATTCCTAAATTCCAGAAGGGTGAATGAACAGATGGATACTTTTGGGACATGTGTGTGTGTGTCATTTTTGTTTTACATTTCCTTGGCTCTGCAAGAGAACGCATTTTCTACAAAGTATGGTAGCTAACGCGAGGGATCGTATTAAACTAAACCTGGAAACAAGAAATGAGAAGTAAATAGTTTAGCAAAAATGCAGTTCCATATGTTAATTTTGAAAATTTTCATTATTGAAACCACAGATTTAAAATAACAGGGCCACAGACTAAGACACAAAAGATAAATACTGACTGATGTCATGGAGACTTTTTCTTACTTGGGGGGTATAGATGCCACTCCAACTCATTCATATTTGTACTTTCAGTTTTTCTTAATTAAGAAAATTCAAATCCAATGTTTTAATAAACTGTCATAAAAGTAATTATATGTTGGTGCCCCCCAGCCACCTGAGTGGTGATTTCTTATATAGAAAGTAAAGCACTGGATGATTCTAGTATCATGGAGGACTAAACTATTGCAGACCCACCTCCTGCCACAAACATACAAATTCTGGATAAGTTATAACATACAACAGTTTATAAAACGTATTTGAAGGGGTAAATAAATTAAAGGAATCCCCAGTTGCCAGAAATAAAGAATGAACTCTTGGCCGGAACAGAGCTAAGACAGCAGCAGTCTGACATGGTTGTAGGGTAATTCAGATTTAAATAGAATTAAAATCTTATGAATGTTATATCAAACAGGCGGATGAAAGTATCTCAGATTGTATGTGATGCCCACACACTGTACCCCATGATTGAACTAATGTACACAGCTATGATTAAAAAAAAAAGAATCCTCTAGGTTTTACTCAGTGGCTTGTATGTCTGAAATTAGATCAACAGTTTCTTTCAGTAATAACTTTTTTCTTTATTTGAGATAAGACTTTTACATTTCTTCTTGTGTTGTAGGGGGTATCAATATGTTATATATATATTTTTTGGTTCTTAATCCTACCTCAGCATATAATTTTCATACTAATTTCTCAGGTGTACATGAAATCTCAATTGCATTATTGAAGAATCCAACTTATAAGACCTGTCTTAAATTAGCCTGAACAATTGAAATATATCCTTACTCAGAAAAGAGTCAATTGATTTTATTATTCCAAATGGGGAATTTACATTCTCATTTATGCTTCTCTGATCAAAAACCTGATGAATCTTCTAGGGCATGTTATAATTCAGAAGTTGTAGACTGATTTTTCAACCAATTGTAAGTAAAAGCAAGATGAATAAAAAATTCTATTCTTGTAAAAAAATAAAAAATAAAAAATAAATAGATTTCCCTACAATTTACAGGCTAAAGTACTAGTGCTCACATATCATACAGACAAGAGATATAGAGAAGCCCCTCTGAAGTATGGTCCTTCAAGTGACACTGGCATTAACCCTGGAAGTATTACTTACTCTGTGAAAAGACCCTTATAGAGAAACCATCATTACTCTGGCAAGCTGCAAGAAGATTTCTCTTTCCAAGATTTAGGAGATAGTAGAAAAAGATGCAAATAAGTCTCATGAGTAATTGAAACTCTAGCAGAGGAGTGATAAACAAAGTTATGAGACTAGAGAATACAGAATCTCAACTCGGAAATCAAATGAAATCTGGCCTCTGGCAGGTGAAACATTGGATACTTTGAAAAAACAAAACCACTAGGGATTCAGGACTAAAAGGACTCAGAGCAAAAAAGCATTCTCTTTAATTTTCCTTCAGTTCTGTTTTTAAAAGTGTCCTGTTATAGTTTATCCAACAGAGTCAGGTGTTCATAGTTGAAGGTGGGCTAATTCAGTTCCACATGATGCTAGAATAAGATAATGACTTACTTTATAGGGAAAAATCCTATCTTAAAAACACCAAGATAAGCTCTCAAGAAAAACTACAAATGGTTTAAGTAAGTATTCACTAGAAGAGAAAACCAAGACCTACTGTCAGGGGGAGCATTAATGCCCCTAAGAACCAGAAGTAATAGAGTATTCTGGAAAAAAGACTGCAGAATAAGAATATGTAAAATTATTAGGTATTTCAGAGGAATAGGAAACATGATGAAAGGCATGCCGTTATGTGAAAAGGACAATCTAATAAACAAAAGAGACCCAAATAGAGCTTCTTCTCACAAACAAGAAAAATTAATTAAAATCAAAGGGCAAACTAAAGGATGCCTTAAATCCAGCAGAAGAAATCACACACAAATATGAAATCTGGAGAATAATCTAGAATGCAGTATGAAGTGATAAAAATTGAGAGGAAAGAGAAACAACGTACAGGTTACTTACTCTTAGGCAGCCTGATACATACCAAATCAAAATCCCAGGCACAAAATCACAGAGAGAAAAGAAAGAGGCAACATTCAAAAAAGGATAAAGGCAGGAAATTTTCCAGAAATGACTAAAGTCATGAATTCTTATGTGTAGGAAACTCAGTGAATGGCAAGCAGGACACATCATAGGAGAAGTATGGGGCGATGGGATATGGTCTTAAGAGAAGAAAGGAAGAAGACAGTATTTTAAATAAATATTAGACTGGGGTGATCGTCTCATCACCACAAAGAGAGATCTGGAGACAATGGAATAATATCTTCAAAGTGCCAAATTACTTAATAATGGAAACAGTTGTCTGTCTAGAATTCTATAAATAGCTAAACTACTGTTCAGGACAGAAGGAACAATACAAACATTTTCAGATAAACAATGAGTAGGAGTTTTTATTTGAAGATGCTTGTTGAAAGAACATATTAAGAGTGTAATTAAATTAGAAGAGAATTACCCCTGGATTGAGGAGTAGGATGCAAAAATCAATGGTGAGTAGATGATTGTTGACATGATGAATAAATATTAAAAGCATTGACTGTTTAAAGAATTAAAAATGACTATTTCAGAAGAGACTTAAAAATGCTATGGCACTCTACAGAGTGTTAATAAATGGAACTCTGTCTCAAAAAAAAAATGCTGGAAATGACACAGTGGAAGATGAAGGATACTCCACAGAATTAATGTATTTGGAATTCCTTAAAATGTTTAAGACAAGAGTAAAAATGCTGATTTGCCACACTAAATACACTTATTAAAATTTTCATGTAAGTATGCATAATAAAAGTAGAATATACATTTTTATCTCACAAATAAGAGGAAAGGAAATATAAAAGAAATATAAATAAAAGCAAGGTGCATAGAAAGTACAAGCCACAAAAGAAATGAAATAATGTCTTTTGCAGTAACTTGGATAGAACCAGAGGCCATTATCCTCTGTGAAATTAAGGCAGGAATGGGAAACCAAATACTGCATGTTCCCACTTATGGTAGGAGCTAAGCTATAGGTATGGAGGGGCATGTAGAGTGATGTAATAGTCACTGGAGACTCAGAAGTTGGGAGGGTAAAGGAGTCAAGGGAAGAAAAACTACCTCTGAGGTACAATGTACACTATTCACATGATGGGTACACTCAATACTTTACATCACCACAGTGCAATTCAGTCCACCAAAAACCTTTAGTACCCCTAAATCTACCAAAAAAGAAAGAAAAGAAACAGAAAATAAGAAGGTACAAAGTAGTCTATATAATCAGTATTCATAGTAAATATGAATAAACTTATCAGTTAATATAGCTCCTCAAATTGAATTTTATTTTAGCATTCCAAGTAAAAGGATGAGGAAAGAGAGATAGGAAAGCATCAATCAAAAGAAAATCAGTATATCAAAGTGATTTTTAGGACAAGAAAGAATTAATAAAGATTAAAAAATAAAAAATGTAACTTTACATTAAGAATAAAAGAAACAATCTTCTAGGAAGAGAACAATTTCAGTCTTTGTGCATCCAACACCATAGACTTCAAATATATGAAGTGCAATTGGACAGAACAACCAGAGGGAAGGACAGACTGGCAACAATAAGCCAGTTCCTACAATCCCACTTCCTTTCCAGTCAATGATGTGTAGCTATCCATGTCACCTGCTTGTTCCCAGCAGGCCTTCAGGGAAAGGACTTTTTTCTTTCTAGTAAAAGGAAGATGCTCTTTAGGCCATCACTCTTTTTCTGTCTTTGAAAGGGATTTCATGAAGAAGTGGGGTTAAAGTAGCAGGAAATATTTTCCTTTGGACTTCTTGTTATATAATATTTTATAACAGCCCATTTTTATAGCACTATTAATTGCAGCCCAAAGTATCCTAACAAATATAAAGTGAACTAACGTAGTAGGTATCAGTAATCATGATCAAGTTATGGTAATGAAAAGGCATGAGAATAGTGCAAGAATAGACAAAGAGATCAAAGCCAGACAACACACTTACACATGAACTTGACAAATGACACAAGCAGCACTACCAGTTAGTGAAGACAAAATACGCAGTCCGACCAAAGATCCTGAGATAATTTCATTCAGAAAAAAATAAAGTTAGAACCATACCTCATATGCAGAAAATTACATTCTAAGACGATGAAAGACAAATATGGAGTACCAAACATTCAGAAGCATATATTGGAGAATGTCTTTGTAAGCCTGGCTTGAGAAAGGACTCCCTAAACAAGACAGACAAACCACAAGCCATAAAAACAATGATGTATTTAACTATATTGCAATTAAAATCTTCTGTATAACAAAAGGCAATCCAAGCTAAGCGAAAAACAAAGCCACAGACTAGAGAAGAAATTTGCCACACTTAGACCTAACAAAGAATCCATATCTAGAATGTATAAAGAATTTCCTCATGAGAGAAAGAAAAATGATCCATTTTTTTTTTAATGGCAAAGGATAGAAACAAATGCTTAGGGGAAGAGAAAACCCTAATGGCCAATAAACATATGCCAAAACACGGAATCTCATTAGTGACAGGGAAATGGAAGGTTAGATCAGCGTTGCGATGTCTCTTCACACCAATCAGTTGGCAAAAAGTCATGCCTCCTCGTAATAAGCCTGAGGGAGGATGTGTGGTGGGGAATTCTGGAATATTGACTGTGGGGGCGTAAATCGAGGCAACCCTCTGAATGCATTTGGTCAAATTGCGCTCCACTTGAAGATGTTCAGACTCTGCAACCCAGGGACATATCCATGGGAAATGCACCCGTGTGCGTAAGGACCATACACCACAATCCCCACTGCACATTGTTTAACAATGATAGTAAATGATCAGAAAGAAACAGAAAGGTGCAAGCGAACATGTGGATAGATTATTCCACATACATATAGAAACTTGCTAAGTAGCTGTTAAAATATATACCCTACATATATGCGCATCAACACATATATTCTGAAAATGTGGAGGAGATATAAAGCAAGTTGAAAATGCTTATAAAATTCAAAAAATACAATCCTATAGCATATTGTTAAGTGTCAAAATGTAAAACTATTGATGTTGGAAAGTTATAAAAATGTGGAGATTGTGGTTAACTCTAATTAAAGGCAAGAACTACATGGGGACATTTCAAATATATCTGCAATAATTCCTTTCTTAAAACAAACAAACAGATCTGAAAGAAATATGGTAACAGGCCAACTCAGTAAATCCAGGGTTAGGTATATTTGAATATTGGTGTATTAAATTCACTAAGTTTGAAATGTAATTATTTTGCATGTTTGAAATATAATAAATGGATGAATATTTTCAAATAAAATGAGAATAAAGAAGTATGTTAAATAAAATAAAAGTTAAATAAAATTGGTTATGAGTAAAGGCATTATGTTGGGAGGAAGATATCCATTCCATCTTAGAACAGAAAGAAGAGAAAGGACGGTATGTCAGGCCCTTACCCCAGTCCAACTATGCGCCCACATCTTTGTGAAAAGCTCCTTGCCAAGTTGTCCAAAAAAACAGTGCAGCTGATCTCAGGCGCTCTAAACATGTTAGCTTTGTGAATCCCAGGGCCATTGGAAAGGGAGGAGAGGCAAATTCTACGAGAGGAAGCAGAGGCCAGCTCACCTTTTACCACCTCTATACTGGGCCTTGCACTGAGTTTAACAGCCCCACAAGGAGAGCCTCTAAGGTCTACATAGGCTCTGGGGCTGTGGCTGCAGCTGCTGCCACTACCGCCATCAACTTGGCCCGACAGTCCTGTGGTCCAGACCTTCATGGGCCTTGCCCCTGAGTAGGCCCAGAAGACCCCACACTCAGAAGGGCCTTCAGTTTGAAGCTCCACTGTCTCTGCCTTCACAAAGAACCTACACTTTCATTTTCCCCAGGGCCCTTTCATTATGTAGCTGATTCTGCTCCTGGCAACTGCGGAGTGGAGATGTTCTCCTGCTGAGTTGTGTTTGTTCATGCCCACGTGATCGCCACTGTCCTCAACACTTAAATCAAGCTATCTGTACTGCTTGCTTGACTTCTGCTTCAATTTTCCAGCTTGGTCCTGGATGGTTTAGCATCTTTAGCACTGAAAAGTTCCTGGGAAAATGTGCCCTCCAGCCATCAAGCCCTGAGAAACATCATGTGTCCAAGGCAGGAGGCAGCAGCCACCCTGACCTCCATACCTCGGTAGTAATTCTATTTATATTCAACAAAACCAACAGCAGCAACTCAAAGTACAATGAGAAATGTAGTTATGGCACCTCAGAAATGATTTTTCGGATGTATTTGGGTAATCGTGATCTGATTCTATTTGCATAACATTAACGTAAACACTCAGGTCAAGTTTTGTGCAGTCTTTATATCAAAGGTCTAATTTAGTCTTTTGGGTTGTCTGATTCTTAGATTTTATACTTTAAAAAGTCAAAGTAAAATAACACCAGATCTATATTATTTTGCAAAGCCAGGGAGAAATACCTAACACATACGTTCACTTTTAGAAGCAGAAGCCATCTGGAGAAGCAGCTCAGACCTTTAGCCTACCTAGGGCCTTACCAGCTGATCCCCTACTGACTCCCAGCCTCCCCCTGTGCTGTTGCCTTCAAAGACTTCTTGGGGGAATTTCAGAGCAAGGGCTCTAAGAAAAAGATTGCCCTGGCCACCATCAGTCAAGGCCGCCTGAAAAGAACACATTAGCCCTGGTAGGACTAAGAACAGACCAAGGGCTGTGGCTGCTCCTCTGCCTGGTGGCTTTGTGGTGTCTGTCAGCAAAGTAATGGTCATCTCTCAATGTCACTGACTAGGGCTGAAGCTTACATTATATAGGGGCAGGGGGAATTTTCCTTTTAAAAGACTCCCTGATTCTTGGATACGTATATTTTTCTGTGGTGTCAGAGGCATGTCAGGAATGGAAGGGACAAATATGCAGGAAGTTTGTCTGTCTACTATATACATACAGTGACTTGTGGTTATGAGAGCGTCAGAGGTATTCAGGGCAGTGACATTCTCATTCATGGCATTCCACTTGGCTCCTAGGGAATATAAACCAGCCGTCTCGTGCAGAAAGGGCTCGGACTCCCATTGGGAAAACATTAGGGCGAAATAGACATAACAGGGACATATTTAATTTTTTAATGAGTGTCTGAAGGCCACAAAGCATCTGTTCTGGGGAAGACTTTCAAATTCCCCTTTGATCTACTGAAGCTGAGTAGTCACTATGTTATCACAACATGCTGCTACCCCAAGAGCCCCAACAGTCCAGATGTGAGCTCAGCAGGGCCACACCTGCCTCTGGGCCAGGTGAGCAGCCTCCCAGGCTGCACTTCCCTCAACCATAATAACGTGGAGACGATATTGGGATTTTCTGCATAAGGTTTGGAGAATTAAATGGTCATATAGAAAACAGGCTCAGACGATATCCAGCACAGAGAAAGCCCTTGGTGGGTGATAAGGATTTATTGTCATGGGTGGGCAGGTATTAACAATCCCTCTGGCATCTGTACCCTAGCCCCTATCCCTAGAGTCAGTACAGAGGAAATCCGCATTAGGATAGTAGACTGGGAACTAAGAAAAAGCAGGAATGTGCCACTTCTTCTGAAACTGAGACCCTAGGTATGTGGTGAAAAGGAGCATGGAATAAAGAAAGGAGAATAGCTCCAAGAAAGGCTTCAAGAAATAAAAGCGTTACAATTTACTGTCTATGTCAAATACTAAATAATATGCAGGAGAACTGAAGGCATCCCTGGCCAGCCCACGTAACTGACGTGGGAAGTGCTATCCATTAAGGAAAGTCATGTGTCCCTAATGACCGGGAGACCTTCTGAGAACTGCATCACCGTTCCAGCGACACTCTGTATACTTACACAAACCAGATGGCCTAGCCTACTACCCACCCAGGCTGTGTGCTATGGCCTGTTGCTCCTCGGCTATAATTGCCTTCTATACTGACTACTGTATGCAACTATAACACAATTTACTAATGTACCTAAAAATAGAAAAGGTACAGTATAAATACAGTACAGGTACAGTAACTGGAGGGACCACCCCCTCACCCCTACCCCCGTGCCTTATGACACATCATTGCCTGGTACATGGCTGTACCGAAACCATCCAGTTCTCTGGCTCTGAAGCCAAGCAACTTCAGCAGCTCTGGCTGGGTGTAAGGATGTCACTTCTCTGTAAGCCCAGGTCCTCGCATCTGTAAAATTGGGATATCAGTCATGACTCCCTCGTGGGCTTGCTGAAGTTTTAAATATTCAACCCTCAGTAGTGCTAACCAGTATTACTTTTAATATATCCCCATAGAAGAGCTTTAGGGACAAGATGACACCAGAGTCGTATTTTTGGAACATCTTTCAGGCAACAGATCAAAGGCTGATCAGTTCTGATGCTCACAGCCTGGCTTAGTCAGCCCTCCCTCATGCCCTCCTCCCCTGGTAGCCTCAGTGATGTGGGAGCCCTCGTGAGGACTCCTCAGCAAGCCAGCCTACATGCAGTGTGATGACCTGAAAAGTCAGTCATCTGCAGACTTCGTGACGTGGGCATGAGTCACCCAACCCTCTAACTGTGACACTCTACAAGGTGAGTGCTGCTTGTTTGTAAAGACAAGGGGGTTTGGGCTATAACTGATCGTGTCTCCTTGAAAATTCTTAGTCACGTATTAGTCAGACCACCTCCAAATGAGAAGGGAAAGCCTACCTCCAGATTTTGCAAATAACTTCTGGAACCTCCAGAACTCGGTGGGGCTTGGTCTCACCCCTTCCACCTTTGTGGCTGGGGCCAGACAGGTGACTGGTGGATGAATGTCCATGAAACAGTCCCCTCCACCCCGTGTGGCCTTCTATACCAGGCCTGCTGCTGCTGTCTGAAATTCTCTTGTCTTTCTTCCAGGAAAAACTCATGCCAGAGACTTTTATTTTTTCATTATGTTTTAGAGCAGTTTTAGGTTTTCAGAAAAAAATGCTTGGAAAAGACAGAGTTCCCACATACCCCATCCCCCACTCCCAGGTTTCCTTATTAATTAACATGCTGCTTTATTTCGGTACATTCATTACAATTGGTGAACCAGTATTGGTACATCATTATTAACTTGAGTTCATAGTTTACATGAGGGCTTACTCTGCACTTTACATGTATCCCGTGGGTTTTGACAGATCCATAATGTCATATATCCACCCTTGCAGAGCAATGCAGAGTGGTTTTAGTGTCCTAAAACATTCCTGGATGCCACTTATATATCCCCCTCTCTCCCCCAGCCTGACCCCTGCCAGCCACTGACCTTTTTACTCTTTCTCATTCTGTCTTTTCCAGAACGTTCCATAGCTGGAATCGTGCAGAATGCGTCCTGTTCAGATGGGCTCTTTCACTTAGCAATACACATTTAAGGTTTCTCCGTGTTTTTCCATGACTGGTTAGCTCCTTTCTCTCTACTGCTGAATAATGCTCCACAGTCTGGACGAGCCCCAGTTTTCCAGTTTGCCTGTTAAAGGATATCTTGGTAATACTATTTTTTGGCAATTATGAATAAAGCTGCTATAATTGTTTGTGAGCAGGCTTCTATGTGGATGAAAGTTTTCAAGAGATTTTTTTTTCCAGTATTAAGACCTTTAGATGATATTCTTCTGCTTCCATTTGATTTTTCTTAGTGCACAAAATGGGTTTTTCATTTTGATGCCTTTCTCATTTGAAAGATGGGCTTGTGAAGTGGAAAGCCTCGCTTTCGTCCTCTCAGAGTTCATCGACGCTTTCTGACCTTCAGCTACGCATCCACTGGGGTGATAACATAAAGGCTGGGAGATGTGTGTGACGAGAATGGTTACATAAAAGTAAGTGGCCGACATATATTCATCTGCTTTAGTTCCTCGCACTTTCAACTCGCTCTGCTATCCCTCCCTTCATCCTTTCCTGCTGAGAAATCCAGAAAAGGAGATTTCCCAATTATCTGAGTATTTTCAATACCACCCTAATTTCCATCCCTGATTAATCACATGTTGTAAATTCCAAATGGATGCTGGCATTTTTGTTTGGACTCTGCACTTACAATAAAAAGAGAAAATAGGTTGATTCCAAGTGAGTCTTTATTGGCTAGAAGTAAGATCATTGCCCCCTGAGTTGTAGGAGAGCCCAGGGTGACAAGTGAGGAAAAAGGGAGGATGGTCAGGCCACCCCCACAGGACAGGGAGAGTGAGGGGAGTGCTGTCATTGTTACTCCCAGCTGTAGGGTGTACGTGTACTACATAATAGTAAATAAATAACGCAGCAGGTACCAAGTTCCATAGGACTATTCAAGTCCAGGATTCTCTCTCTTCTATGCTAATAGCTTATGCCAAGTCTTGACAGGATGGCTCAGTGACTGATGGTCTCAGATGTGGCAGAGCAGTGAGGATACTGACAAGGTGGTCTGGTCTCTGATTAGTAAGTTTTGGAAGCTATGTCTATGCTGTACAACCATGAAAGACTGTTTCCTACCCAGTGGCTTCACCAAATGAGAATGAATTGTGTGAACTGATTGATCATTACCAATGAAGGCAGTCTCTTCCAGACAGGCTACCAGAATTGAGGGTCAAGATTACAAGGGGACTGTGACCATCTGTGCCTTCTCCATGCCCTCCAGCAGCTCCCTGTGCTTTCTGGACATGATGTGACCTTTGCCTACCTCCTGTTTGTTTCTCGGGTTATATTTCTGAAAAATTCCCAGAAGGCCCACATTCTTCCCCCAGATCCTTTAGAACATGGGCACCATTTGTCCTGGAACAGGGGTCCTCAAATTTTTAAACAGGTGGCCAGTTCACTGTCCCTGAGACCAATTGAGGGTGGGACTAAAGTTAGAAAAAAAAAATGAACAAATGAACAAATTCCTATGCACACTGCACATATCTTATTTTGAAGTAAACAACCAAAATGGGGGCAGCGCCTGTGGCTCAAAGGAGTAGGGTGGGGCTGGCCCCATATACCAGAGGTGGTGAGTTCAAACCCAGCCCTGGCCAAAACAAACAAAAACAAATAAACAACAGGAACAAATATAAATACAATAAAAAAAGGTGCCCTTTATCTGCAAAAAAAAAAAAAGACCTAACTTCAGGAAAAAAGACCCCCCTTAACCACAAAAAAGGCCCTACTAACTTCAAAATAAAAAAAAAATAGACCTCTTAAATTAAGAAAAAAAAAAAATCCTAACTTGTTCTTACCTTGGTCCTCAGGCAGCAGCAGGCTCTGCGCAGGCAAGCTCGTGACTCCTCGGATCACAAGTCTCAGTCTCACCGGAGACTGAGAGGAGGAGTCGAGAGACAGAGAGAAGGAGGGGAGTTAGAGAGTGTGGCTCACATTCCACACATGAGCACTGTGGCCCTGGATGAGTCAGTGGCTAAGCAGGACAGGCAAAAACACCTGGAGGGGAGAGACAGAGAGAAGGAAGGGAGTTGGAGAGTGCTGCAGTTCACATTCCACACATGCACACTGTGGCCCTGGACATGTGGGGACAGGCACCGGCAGCAAAAATACCCAGTGGTCCAGATAAATGTCCTCTGCAGGTCATATGTGGCCCATGGGCCATAGTTTGAGGACCCCTGTCCTAGAACATCATACCACTCAGCCCTGCCCTCCTCCCTGCTCCTCTCTGAGCAGCCTCCCCAGTCTCCAGTTGGTCCTGTCACATCATTTACTTGAAGGCACTCCTCTCTCCACCTAGTACTTCTCTGTCCCTCCACCTCAGTACCTCTACTGGAAAGCCAGACTGTGACAGCGGGAGCCAGCTTCCCTGCATCTTGCCATAGGACAGAACCCAGGCCTACCACTTACCTGGGTCTCAACAGGTGAACAAATGAATGAGTGAATGGACATACAGTTAGACCAGGAGCTTGAAGTCCATGTTCAAAACTGGGGGACTAGGGGAAAAGGAAGTGAAAAGAGAAATGATACTAAAATAGAAGGATGAAATTGTCAAAAAGCAAAGTTTCCACCTGTACAGAGGTTTCCACCTGACAGTACTGTCCTTATATGTTATGACAGGGTGTATCAAATCATTTTGTTTAGGTTGCCAATTGCACACTAATTATAAGAAGTTGTTAAACCAATATAACATAACAGTATGAGCAATTAGTCATAGTTCTTATTGTGTTTAAAACATTTAAATTAGGATGTGTTGGCATGGTCCAACTTCTTACTCAGAATCAGACCACTGGTGTTCAGCATTTTTTTTTTTTTTTGGCACGTGTGTGTTTGCGCGCGTGCACATATGCATCCACGTGTACAAGGAAGATGGAGCGTGAGGCATCTTGATTCATGTCATATCTGTATGGTCAAGAGAATTTTTGTTAGAGAAAAATAAAACAGATTTAGATTTAGAAAGAACAGTTCATTATCCCTGAGCCACAGTCTTTTCCCCCTTGGGTCAAACCAGTAGGTGTTTAGTGCAAGTCTGAGCCTTAAGAAAACACCCCTGGAGCATTTGGACCCAGGAACACAATCTTCACTGGGGCTAGAAGGTCTGGAGCTGCTTGCTTACAGCCCTGCAGAAGGGAGCTAACGAGGACTAATTGGGCCTTCCTGTGCACCAGGCTGAGGGTAATTGGGTCCCTGGACTCACTGACCTTTTCACTTACTCACCATTTAACATGAGCTCTTAGCTACTGTGTTTGGAGCTTAAACAGTGGTACATTTAAAGCAGCAGCCATGTTCTTCTGCACATCCATCCACCTTCCTGGCTTCTTTTCTTCTTTCCTCCTGTTTGTCTGCCATTCTTTAGGGCAGAGTGGGCTCTGAGTGGAGTCATTCTGCCCCTGGAGGGCAAACATTGCTTGTGGTCCAGCCCTCTCTCCAGGATGGGGGGGCATCACTTAATGAGGCACCCAGCCTCAAAAATGGAGTTGGGAATTTGAATAATCTGGTTCTGCTCCTAGTTAATGGCTCCAGCTCCCCCCTCCCCCCAAGACCTGCTCAGCACAGACAACACAGACTCCCCACTTCCCTGCCCATGGGCCAGGCAGCAGGCTGGGAAGCAGGCAATTGTGCCCTAGGGCAGTGAGCTGGCCTCTGCCCCACAGGGTCATTCTTTTTTTGCCACCAGCCTGGTAACCCTATCTACTCCTTCAGCCAGTAGAGGGCTAGCCTCCCCAATGCACGCCTTCTTAGAGCACAGCTTTTCTATTGCTAAGATAAGAAAGTTCCTGAAATTGCATCTTTGGCTATTTAGTGCAACCAAGTGGCCTCCAGGAATTCACTTAAGATTAGTAGCAGGTGGGTACACATTTGCTCTTTTGTGCTTTAATATGACCACTCACATTGTGCCTACTCCTGGAGCAGGGTTCTATGCCAGTACATCTCATCCAGGAAGCACTGGGCCCTCTCATCTGAAACAACATGCAAAATATGTGTGAGTGTGCAGGCTTATGCACACATGGTATGTAGAGGGGTGCCATGGGTCCATTATGCTCCTGAAGGTGTCGCCAAGTCCCCTCAAGTTTAAGAACCATCAATTGTTATGATTTAGGCATGATTTCTTTGGTCCCACCAAATCACATGTTGAAATTTGACCCCCAGTGTTGGAGGGAGGTATTTGGGCCTAGAGGAAGCTCTCTCATGAATGGCTGGTTCCATTCTTGAGGAGTAGTTGAGTTCTCAGTCTTAGTCCCCATTAGAACTGGTTATTGAAAAGACCCTTCTCCCTACCCCTTCCTGCTTCCTCTCTCATCACGCAATCTCTGCACAGGCTGCCTTCCCTTCACCTTCCACCATTCTCTTCACATTCCACCATGAGGGAAGCAGAGAAGTCCTTTGCCAGAAGCAGATGCTAGTACCATGCTTCTTGTACAGCCTGCACAACTATAAGCCAAATAAGACTCTTGTTTAAATAAATTGTCCAGTCTCAGGTATTCTTTTATAGCCACTCAAATGGATAAAGACACAAATCTATGCTTTCACCTCTATGTGCTGGCCTGGGATGTTCATGTTTTGTTCTTCATTATGACATGTGGTTTATAAAATACACAGTCAAATATTTATTTTTTTAATTTATATTTCTTAGAAAAAATAAATGACTAATGCATTAAAAAAGTAATTTTGTGGATTTTTTCAACTGGAAGCTAGATTACTTTTAAATATTTGATTTAGATAAAAAGAGCAATTAAATAATTATGCAGGCAATAAGCTAACACATCAAACATCAGGAAGATGGCAATTAGTTGATGTTCAGGAGGGCACTGTAGTCACTCAGGCTTCCTTGGGGTTCCACACAGCCCACCCCACAGTACTGACCTTGCTTCACATGTCCTCCACTCCCACTACAAGCCCACCCAGTATGACATGCCTTCTGGGACTCAGATCAGGCTACTTCCTCTTTGAAGCTTTACTGACCCTCAGGCAGAGCAGCCTCTCACCCTCAGTGCCCCACAAGGTTGAGTTCTTTCATGCCTTTTCAACAGACATGTGGACATCTTAGCTAAAGTGCCTGTTTCTACTGAGGCTGCAAAATCTTTCAGAGATGAATCAGGTCTGCTTCATATGTGAATCCTTGGTTACTTGCCTGGTGTTGGGCTCATTGTCAATCCTCCAGAAGAAAAGTTTGTGAAATGAATGAGTGCATGAATAAGTGAATGAGTATACATTAAATACATGAGTATATAAATGAGTGAATGAGTGGATGAACAGTTTCTATGACCAGCCTCATCAAGGAAGTAATCAAATTAAGGCAACTTTCTAGAAAATGTTTATATATCTATCAAGATTTTTGTAAAAATTTGTGTTAGAAATGTTTCCACATCAGGAAAGCATAATATTTAAGAGAATAATATTACAAGACAAACAGACCTGGGTTCTAAATCTGGTTCTAGCCCAGGCATGGTGGCTCATACCTATAATCCTAGCACTCTGGGAGGCACTCTGGGTGGATTGCTTGGGCTCACAAGTTCAAGACTAGCTTGAGTAAAAGCCAACCCATTTCTCTGCTAAAAGAAGAAAAACTGAGGCAAGAGTATCATTTGACCCCAAGAATTGGAGGTTGCTATGAGCTATGACACCATGGCACTCTACCCAGGGTGACAGCTTGAGACTCTGTCTCAAAAAATATAAATAAATAGGCTTGACACCTATATCTCAGTGGCTAGAGCACCAGCCACACACACCAGGGCTGGCAGGTTCGAACCCAGCCCAGACCAGCCTAACAACAAGAGCAACTACAACTAAAAAGAAATAGCTGGATGTTATGGTGGGCATCTGTAGTCCCAGCTACTTGGGAGGCTGAGGCAAGAGAATCACTTAAGCCCAAGAGTTTGAGGTTACTGTGAGTTGTGATGCCACAGAACTCTACCAAGGGAGACATAGTGAGATTGTCACAAAAATAAATAAATAAATAAATACACACACACACACATATGAATATAAATATAGATATATAAATCTGGTTCTAACACCAACTAGTTTGGCAACTATAGGCAACTTGCTTAACCTTCAGTTTAGAGATAATAAAACTGAAGGTAACAACAACGATGACAACATATGAATATAAATATAGATATATAAATCTGGTTCTAACACCAACTAGTTTGGCAACTATAGGCAACTTGCTTAACCTTCAGTTTAGAGATAATAAAACTGAAGGTAACAACAACGATGACAACTCATATTGTTCCTGGAAAAAATTAAAAGTGTTCCTGTATATAAAATCATTGAATTAATATCCAGCCCATAGAAAGAGGCTGAAAAAAAATCTACTTAAAATTTATTGTTTATTTTTCATTATGAGTAAAGAATAACTTCATATATTTATGGGATACATATGATGTTTTGATATAGGCATACAATGTACACTAATCAAATCAGAGAAATTGGGGGATTCATTATCTCAGGCACTTATTTCTCTGTGTTAGAGGCATTCCAATTCTGCTCTTTTAGTTGTTTTAAAATATGCAATAACTTACTTGTGACTATAATCACCATGTTGTGCTATCAAATACTAGATCTTGTTCATTTTTATTTAACTGTAATTTTGCACCCTTGAAACCATCCCTATTCATTCTCACCTCCTTAGTACCTTTCCCAGCCACTAGTAACCATCATTGTCTTCTCTGTATCCATTAGATAAATAGTTTTAATTTTTAGTTCCGAAATATGAGTAAGAGAATTTGAAATTTATCTTTCTGTGCTTGGTTTGTTTGATTTAAGATAATGTTCTCTGGTTCCATCCCTGTTGTTGCAAATGGCAGGATTTCATTCTTTTTTATGGCCAAATAATATTCTATTGTGTATCCTTACCATATTTTCTTTACCCATGCAGCTGTTCATGGACACACAGGTTGATTCCAAATCTTGGCTATTGTAAATAGTGCTTCTGTAAATATGAGAGTGCAGTTGTCTTTTCAGTATTTCCTTTCTTTTGTATATATATCCAGCAGTACGATTACTGGTTCATACGGTAGTTCTGTTTTTAGTATTTTAAAGAACCTCCATACTGTTCTCCATAGTGGTTACACTAATTTACCTTCCCACCAATAGTGTACTAAGGGTTCCCCTTTCCCCACATCCTCACAGCATTCATTATTACCTGCTTTTTTAGATAAAAGATCTTTTACCTAGAGTGAGATGATATCTCCTTGTAGTTTAGATTTCCATTTCTCTGATGACTAATGATGTTGGGCATTTTTTCATACACTTAAAATTTTGTATTAGCACACACATTCCTGTCTTCATCCACAGAGGCCATTGGGTATATTGCAATGCACACTTAATTCTTCAGTGTTTACATCAGAAACACAGTTTATTGACCCGTACAGTAACCCACTTCTTTAGTGTTTTGCTGTTTTTTCTCTTGATATCAAGCTGGTACATATTTTTTCTATCATACCTGCCTTTGACAGCCTCCTTCCACATTTATTTCTGTCAATATCTTCCTGGTGGTTTCCTTGGTAGCTTCACATCTTGCTTGCTTTATGATGCTCCTCACTCACAGTGCAGCCTCCCAACAGTGGGAGGTGTTGCCCGTGGTTTCTCTGCCTCTCAAATGTGTCATCAGTCATCTCTTAATCTCCCAGAGCTGCCTTCTTTGCCATACTCATTGGAGTTATGTTTCTTCTGAAACTTTCTGCCTCCACTTTATCCCAGTACCTCTTCTTTTTCACTGATATCCTTCCTTCTGTGTGCAAACTTTCTTGAAAACACTCCATCCTGAATCAGACCAACCAATAGGGCAAAAGCAGTTTGCTCACTTTGACCCTTAGATGTTCATGGCTTAACTCTGTCCACCTTTATAGCTTTTCTGACTATATTTGCTTTCCTTTTTTTCCTTCTTGGCAGTGTTCCTGGAATGCAATGACAGATTTAATGGCTGTTTTTACCCTATGTGAGCCCTCAGTAGCATTTATGGCAGGTATAGACCCTGTTCATGCCTTGGTTTCCATGTTCCTCTTCTCTCTTTCCTTTGCAGCCATTCTTCCTATTCTCTCTGCCCATCCAGATCCCTGCCCTTACCCCAGGATCATCCTAGCCCTGGCTTCTTTTCTCCCCACGACCTGCCCCAAATTGTCTCCCACATGCTCACATGTACAACTATCACCAATCTTCTCAGTGTTCTCAAGTCTTTCACCAAACTTTTCTAATCCCAGATCTTAGTATATTAACAGCAGAACTTGTTACCTTCCTTCCTGACCAAAGCCTGTTGGCTTCAATAGAACATAGACCTTTACTGTGATATGATTTTTGGTCTTCTGGATATATACCTAGAAGACCCCAAATCACATCACAATAAAGATATCTGGACCAGAATGGTTATTGCAGCCCAATTCATAATTGCTAACTCATGGAAGAAGCCCAAGTGCTCATCAATCCACGAATGGATTAATAAATTGTGGTACATGTATACCATGGAATATTATGCAGCCTTAAAGAAAGATGGAGACTTTACCTCTTTCACGTTTACATGGATGGAGCTGGAACATATTCTTCTTAGCAAAGTATCTCAAGAATGGAA
>CAUYON010040661.1:0-30530 GCA_963573935.1 Arctocebus calabarensis
GGCCTTGTGGCGGGCGCCTGTACTTGGGAGGCAGAGGCAGGAGACTCGCTTGAGCCCAGGAATTGGAGGTTGCTGTGATCTGTAATGCCACGACACTCTACCCAGGGTGACAGCTTGAGGCTCTGTCTCAAAAAAAAAAAAGAAAGAAATGTCCCTTCTATACAAATTTTCTTAAGTTTTGTAATCATGAAGGGATGCTGGATATTATCCAAAGCTTTTCTGCATCTATTGAGAGAATCATATGGTCTCTTTTTTTTAAATTTGTTTATGTGCTGAATTACATTTATGGATATATGCATTTTGAACCAGCCTTGAGATCCTGGGATAAAGCCCACTTGATCATGATTTATAATTTGGTTGATATGTTGTTGGATTCTGTTTGTTAGGATCTTTTTGAATATTTTTGCATCAATATTCATTAGCAATATTGGTCTATAATTTTCTTTTCTTGTTGGGTCTTTCCCTGGTTTAGGGATCAAGGTGATGTTTGCTTCATAGAATGTGTTGGGCAGTATTCCGTCTTTTTCTATATTTTGGAAAAGGTTGAGGAATATAGGTACTAGTTCTTTTTTAAAGGTTTGATAGAATTCTAACGTGAAGCCATCTGGTCCCAGGCTTTTCTTTTTAGGGAGATTTTGTATAGTTGATGCTATTTCAGAACTTGATATAGGCCTGTTAAACATTTCCACTTCATTCTGGCTAAGTCTTGGTAGGTGGCATGCTTCCAAGTATTGGTTAATTTCTTTCAAATGTTCATGTGTCTGAGAGTAAAGTTTCTTGTAAAATTTTAAAGGATTTTTTGAATTTCTGAGGAGTCTGTTGTTATTTAATCTTTACCATTTCTGATTGATGAAATTAGAGATTTTACTCTTTTTTTTCCTGGTTAGATTGTTCAAAGGTTTATCTATTTTATTGACTGTTTCAAAAACCCAACTTTTTGATTTACTGATCTGTTGTATAATTCTTTTTTTTTTCAATTTAATTTAATTCTGCTCTAATTTTGGTTATTTCTTTCCTCCTGCCTGGATTGAGGTTGGAATGTTCTTCCTTTTCCAATTGCTTGAGATGTCTCATTGAGCTGTTAACTTCCTTTCTTTCCATTTTCTTGAGGAAGGCTTGCAGTGCTATAAATTTCCCTCTTAGGACTGCCTTTGCAATATCCCAGAGGTTCTGATAATTCATGTCTTCATTGTGGTTTTATTCCAAAAATTTGGTAATTTCCTTCTTAATCTCGTCTATGACCCATCTATCCTTCAGCATAAGATTATTTAGCTTCCATGTTTTTGTATGAGTTTGCAGATTCCTGTTATTATTGAGTTCAACTTTTATTCCATGATGGTCTGGGAAGATGCAAGGAATAATTTCTATTCTTTTAAATTTGCTGAGATTAGACTTGTGATCTAACATGTGGTCGATTTTGGAGTATGTTCCATGGGCTAATGAGAAGAATGTATATTCCTTTTTGGGGGGATGAAATGTTCTGCAGATGTCTGTTAAATCCTGATGTTTAATAGTTAAGTTTAAATCTAAAATGTCTTTGCTTAGCTTCTTTTTGAAGGATCTAGCCAACTCTGCTAAAGGGTTGTTAAAATCTCCGACTACTATGGAGCTGGGAGAAAATCAAGTTGCTCATGTCTGTTAGAGTTTCTCTCATAAATTGAGGTGCATTATGATTGGGTGCATAAATATTAATAATTGAAATCTCATCATATTGGGTATTACCTTTAACAAATATGAAGTGTCCATCCTTATCCTTCCTTATTTTGGTTAGTTTAAAGCCTATTGTATCTGAGAATAGGATTGCAACACCTGCTTTTTTCTGTTTTCCATTTGCCTGGAATATAGATGACCATCCCTAAATATACTTTTGAGGTTAAAAATATTGTAAATAAATGAATTAATCATCCCACTTAACAAGTTAGAAAAAAGAACAAGAGAAACTAAGAAAGTGGAGGTGTACCAGTAAGCTATTTCCACAAAAATGCTGCATTAACAAGGCCTGGTGGGGTAACTCATACCTGTAATCCTAGCACTCTGGGAGGCTGAGGTGGGAGGAGACCAGCCTGAGCAAGAGCAAGACCCTGTCTCTAGCCTGGCATTGTGGTGGGCACCAATAGTCCCATGTACCTGGGAGGCTGAGTCAAGGAATCTCTTAAGCCCAAGAGTTTGAGGTTGCTGTGAGCTGTGATGCCATGGCACTCTACCAAGGGTGATATAGTCAGACCCTGTTTCAAATAACAAACAAACAAACAAACAAAAAATGCTACATAAGCAATACACAAAGCCTCGGTGCATGCAGCAATAAGTATTTATTTTTTGCTCATGCAGATCAGCTGAGGTCATTCTGCTTCAGCCTGTGAGATGCACGGGATGGTGTGTTCCCAGGGTTCCATTCCAGAGTCCAGATGGAAAGCCGGGGGCTTACTGGAGCTTGTTTTTCTCATGATGAAGGCAGCAGCACAAAAGCATAAGCCCAAACACACAAATACATACTCAGGTCTGCCCAGGTCAATCTGCTGACATCCTCCGATCCTACCACTCTCCTCATTTGTTCCACTATAATCACTTTGTCTTCTTTGCTGTTTCCTCTACTTATTACCTCACTTTTTTTTTAAGGTTTCTTCTTCAGTATCACTTGTCAATGAGGTCTTCTTTGATGAACCTATATAAAATAATGCCTTTCCTCATCCCATCTTTCTCCATAGCAGCACCTATTAGCATGTGACATATTAAGATATACATGCACGTATACTTGTTTGTTCATTGTTTTCTCCACTAGAATGTAAGCTCTGTGAATTTAGGACTTTGATTTATTCACTTCTGTGTCCCCAGCACCTTAGGCAGAAACTAGCACATAGTAGAACCTAAATAAAATTTGATTAAATGAATAAGTGATTAAATACTAATCAAAATACTTTTTGCAAAAAAGTAAAGCTTGTCGGGCAGCGCCTGTGGTTCAGTGAGTAGGGCGCCGGCCCCATATACTGAGGATGGCAGGTTCAAACCCGGCCCCAGCCAAACTGCCAGAAAAAAATAGCTGGGCAGTGTGGTGGGCACCTGTAGTCCCGATTACTCTGGAAGCTGAGACAAGAGAATTGCCTAAGCTCAGGAGCTGGAGGTTGCTGTGAGGTGTGAAGCCACAGCACTCTACCAATGGTGACAAAGTAAGACTCTGTCTCTAAAAAAAAAAAATAGTAAAGCTTGAGTCTTCCTGTTGTTGGTAAGTTTGTTGAGCAACTTGAACTCTTACTAGATGTATACCCTGCTATAGTATAATCACTATTGCAGATACTTCTCATTTCAGTTCTTCTTTTCTCTCTTAGTAATAGTATCTATTTTTAGTAGAGCATTTAGTCACCCAGAATACCAATGACATATCCTAGAGTCCCTGTTGCAGGTAGGTGTGATCAACCAAGTTTCAGCCAATGGGATATAATGGAAGTCTTCCTCTTCTTCCTTTCTGCTGGCTGGAATGTGTACATGATGGTTGAAGTCTGAACATCCATGTTGCACTATAAAATGAAGCTCATCATAATGAAATGTCACCATGTTAAAAAAAAAAAAAAAAAAAGATGAAGACCATAGGCTGAGAATGGTGGACCAGCAAATAAAAGTCAGCTGGGTCACTGATGACCTTATGAAGCCACCCTTCCCACCATTGCACTGCCTACTTCTAGACTTAATTTTATGTAAGAGAAAAATACATTGCTATTTTTGAGAGGCACTGTAATTTTTGTCTTAGTATAACTTGCAACTAAACCTAAAACTATTAGATAAATTGCCTTGGAGAATAATATGGCATTATCTAGTGAAGTTGAAGATGGCATGTGGCAAGACCTGGAAATATTACTCCTAATTATAACTCCTAGATGTAGCTCATCTATTCACTTGTACAAGCATGTTCAATTCACACTACCATTGTAATCACTGCAGACAGGTTGTCTCTTTACACCTAACTCCAGTATGGGTTTAATCCTACAGCTGGTGACTGACTCTCTTGGTTTTGGGACAAGAATGTTTTCATCACCATTATGTAGATGAGGTTTAACCCCACCCCAATTCAAGTTGAAGATGGCATGTGCCAAGAGTGGAAAAAAAGAATACCGTAGCACTGTGCTGTCTGTTACAATAGCCAATAGAAGCAATTGAGTACTTAGAATATGATATGAGTGTAGTGTTGTACATATATACATAAAAGGATATAAAATATTTCATTAATAAGGGTATTATACCACATATTGGCCCAGTGTGGTGGCTCACACCTGTAATCCCACTTTGAAAGCTGAGGTGGGAATATTGCTTGAGGCCAGGAGTTTGAGCTGAGTCAGGCAACATAGTGATAGCTGGGCGTGGTGGCACCACCTGTAGTACAAGATACTTGGGAAGGTGAGGCAGGAGGATCCCTTGAGCCCAGGAGTTCAAGGTTATAGTGATCTGTGAACATACCACTTCACTCCAACCTAGGGAACAAAGCAAAAACCCTGTTGCTTAAAAAAATACACTAAGAAAAAGTATATTATGTTGATTACCTATTGCAAATATTTTAGGTATGGTATATTAAAGCATATTCTGAAAATTAATTTTGCTTCTTTCTTTATATATATATATATATATATATTTCTTTTCTTTTTGTTTTTTTTGAGACAGCATCTCACTTTGTGGTCCTCGGTAGGGTGCCATGGCGTTTCAGCTCACAGCAACCTCAAACACTAGGCTTTAAGCAATTCTCTTACCTCAGTCTCCCAAGTTGCTAGGATTACAGAAGCCTGCCACAAGGCCCTGCTATTTTTTAGAGACAAGGTCTTGCTTTGGCTCAGGCTGTTCTTGAACTCATGAGCTCAGGCAATCCACCTGACATGGCATTCCAGAGTTCTAGGATTACAGACGTGAGCCACTGTACCCAGCCACATTTTATGTTTTCATGTGAAAACTCTTAGAAAAACTGTAAATTACTTACATTTTTATTGGATAGTGCTACTCTAGTGCAGTGGTTCTCCTGAAAGGTCCTGGACCAGCAGCCATCAGCATCGCTTACAAACCTAAGAAATGCAGGTTTCTACTAACCCAGAAACTGTGAATCGGAAATCTACTGAATCAGACCCACTGAACCAGAAACCCTGGGGTTGAAGCCTAGGAATGTCTTTTTAACAAGCCCTCCATGTGATTCTTTTTCTCTAAGAGCTTTATTGGGACATATGTCATCTGTTTAAAGTGTACAATTTAATGGTTTCCAGTATGTCCACAGAGTTGTATAAACAATGCCATGATCTAATTTCAAACATTTTCTTCACCACAAAAAGAAGTCCATCCTCATGCTCCAAGCCACCATCCCGAGTCCCCGGCAGTAACTAATCTGTTTCCTGTCTGCACAGATCTGCCTATTGTAGCACACCACACAAGGGGAATCATGCTATATTCAGTCCTTTGTGCCTGTCTTCTTTCACTAAGTGTAATGTTTTCTTCCATGAATTCTGGTATGCAAAAGTCTGAGAACCAATGCTGTAGGGTAGAAATCAGAAGCAAGCAGTCAGTCATATTAGAGTATGAAAAACCAAAGGTATGAAAAAGGAAGAAGGCCCCAATCATAATCTAGAGAAAAGGAATGAAACCAGAAGGACATAAATAGCAAAAGGTGAAAGGCAGTTTTGCCATGTGGGAAAATAAGCTACCAGCCTTTTTCTTAACATCTAGGAAGACTGACACTGAGGTCAGATATAATCATATATCAATTATATTTATATTTTTGCTCTGCCTAGGTTATAGCTTTAATCTTTTTATCTCTTTAAATAATTATTGTCAAAGAGATGATAGGTAAAGCCATGAAAGCAGATGAAATTGCCAAAGGAGGAAGAGATTATACAGAAAGAATAGGCTAGTGCTGAGGGCAGAATATTGGGAGAATGTCTCTGGCATAGTTTAGAAAATGGTTCATGCCTATTTTCTCCTTTGAATCTAACAATATCCCGAGAGGAAGTAAAGTGACACTGTATTGATTCCATACTTGAGACGCGATTCCTCACATAGATGTGATTGCTCGGAGTCTCATATTTAGAGTTTAAGTCAAGGTTTGCAGTTTGGTCTTCTGCCTCTGGTCAGCATCTTTTCTTCTCTGCTCAGCATTTCTCATCTCATCTGAATTTAAAAGACGAGGAGGAAATGGAAACAAAAGAAAGAGTCCGGAAGATAAGATTAGACCCAGATGGGTAGAATTTCATGGAAGTAAAAGGAGGAGTGTTTTTCTTTTTTCGTTTATGTATCTTTAATTATTATAGCACCTGTAACAGTTGCATATATTTACATGGTTTATGTGATATTTCAATGCAGGTTTCTTTGTGTTAGGAACATTCCAATTCCACTCTTTCAGTTAAAGTTTACCCTAACTTATTCTTGATTATAGTCACTTTATTGTGCTATCAAATATTGTTCATTCTATCCAACTATCTAACTATATTTTTGCACCATTAACCATATCCACTTTATCCTCCCCCCCCAAGCCCTTCCAGCCTTTGGTAACCATCATTCTACTCTCTGTCTCCATGAGATCAAGTGTTATAATATTTAGCTCCTACATAGGAGTGAAAACATGTGAGGTTTGTCTTTCTGTGCTTGGCTCATTTCACTTAACATAATGTTCTCCATTTCCTTCTATGTCATTGCAAATGATAGGATTTCATTTTTTTATGGCTGAATAACATTTCATTATGTACACATACCACATATTCTTTATCCATTTATTTGTTGATAAACACTTAGGTAGATTCCAAATCTTGGCTATTTTGAATAATGCTATAATAAACAAAGGAGTGAAGACAACTTTTTGTCATACTGATTTCCTTTCTTTTGGAAATATACCTAGCGTGGGATTGCTGGGTCATGTGGTACCTAGCGTGGGATTGCTGGGTCATGTGGTAGTTCTATTTTTAGTTTTTTGAGGACCATTTGACTGTTCTCCACAGTAGTTACACAGTTTATATTTCCATCAAAAGTGTACAAAGGTTTCCCTTTCAAAGGGATAAACCCTTTGAAGGCCATATTATTCGTTCCCCAGAATTTTGAGGACCATTTGACTGTTCTCCACAGTAGTTACACAGTTTATATTTCCATCAAAAGTGTACAAAGGTTTCCCTTTCAAAGGGATAAACCCAAGGAAGGCCATATTATTCGTTCTCCAGAATTAAAAAAATTTCTTTTTAATGAGCCGAGTGTGTTCTTGATTGAGTAACCAATCATATTCTGTAAGTAAAGAGGTATCAATGTGAACAACCTTGCTTGAACATACTCTTAGTTCTAACCTATAAACTGTTCCTCTTTTTCCATTTATGATAGTTTCCTTTACATAAACTTTTTTTTGTTTATTTCTTAGTTTATATAAAAATTTATTCCTTACAGTTATAGAGGTTGGGAAGTCAAGGTTAAGGGGACACATCTGGTGAAAGCCTTCTTACTGGTGGGGGCTCCCTCCAGAGTTCTAAGTCAGCACAAGGCATCTCATGGCAAGAGAGCTGAACATGTTGGCCTGCTTAAAACTTTTATTTTTAATTGAAGTTTAACAGACATACAATAAGGTGTGCAAAACATCATTGGATTTTCACAAAGCATACCTAGTTCAAAAAAAAGATATTGCCAGCATCCCAGAAACACCCTATTCTCCCTACTGGTGACTGCCTTTTTCTCCTCTCCCCAAATGACTATTTTCCTGAATTCTAATATCATTGGTTATTTTGAGAAAAGGGCATACTAGAGTTAATAGCCTATGTATGGTCAGACAACATAGCAGTTGGCTTATGTCCTATAGGAATGCCTATAAGGCATCCTTCCACTTATCAAAGCAATAAAATGTGTTAGTGATGAGATACCAGCATCATTAAGAAGTCAGTGCTAGCTCTATACTTTGTACAGCTGATGGTACAAGATACGGTTATGGCAGTGAACTGCCTGACAGTAATGGGGATGAAAAGTCCCAAAATACCAGAGGTCATGCACTTAACCTTCAAAACAAGGTGGCTGACTATGTGCAATTCATTTATATGTATTAAAAAATAAAGCAGGCTTGGCACCTGTGGCTCAGCAGGTTAAGGCGCCAGCCACGTACACCTGAGCTGGCGGGTTCGAATCCAGCCCAGGCCCGCCAAACAACAATGATGGCTGCAACCAAAAAATGGCCGGGCAGTGTGGTGGGCGCCTGTGGTACCAGCTATTTGGGAGGTGGAGGCAAGAGACTCGCTTGAGCCAAGGAATTGGAGGTTGCTGTGAGCTGTGATGCCACGGTACTCTATCCAGGGTGACAGGAACATTCCAATTTGAGGTTCTGTCTCAAAAAACAAATAAATAAATAAAGCAAGAAGATGGGTGCAATTAAAAAGAAACTTATGGCTTTTTATGCAAGTTCTGAGTGGCAGTTGGTGAGTGGGGAGGATCATCTGGAAAAAGCTATGAAGAAGCTTAATAAAACATGGATCCTCCCAGGGGAAAGTACATGGAGCCAACAACAGTATTGCTCAGTGTGTATGATCAAAAGAAATCTAAGATGGAGAGTGGAAAGGTTTTTTACATTGACCCAATGTAAGAAAAAAAAGAAAAGAAAAGAAAGAAAAACAACACTTTCTTGCCCAGTTTCCAGACATTCACCTGTTTTCAGACCCAGAATCCACTGACTGAATGAGAGGCCAGGTTACCAGAAAGAATAACCCTGTCAAGACATAGCAAGTGTATCAGTAGTGATTTCACCTAGTCCTGCCTAGAGGGACCACTGTCATTTACTAGGGTAAGCATATACTGGTGAGAGAGGGATACCCAGTATTCTGAAGACCACTGGACAGAAGGTTCATGTTGTCATTGATCCCTAGGATCCCAAAGCAACGTCATAGCCCCTTGCAAAGTGGAGGCAAAGGGGACTAGGTAATACATAGTGCCCTGCCCATGGCCAGCTCACATCCCACTCAGGGGTCATTTAACTCACCTCTGGCTATATAATCAGAACCGACACACCTCATATTTGACAGAATTCCCATACTGGTTCCTCGCCTGTAGGGTATGCCACATAGAAACCTCTGAAATCTCTTCACTCTGGCTAAGCTAGTAAATAAAAAAACAATATGTCTTGGGAAGAATGGCAGAGATTAATTCTAGTCTTAAAGACCTAGAGGATGCAGCGGTGGTGAATGCCATCATATCTCTATAAAACTCAGCAGTCTGGCCTGTATGAACACCAAGTCAATGTTGGAGGATGATGGCATTCTACCACAAACCCAGAAAGTGTAGCCAAGTTGCAGATGTTCTACAACAGATGTTCTACAACATCTACTGCAGATGTGGTATGTCTGTTAAAGAAGATTAAACACAGTTTTAGTTATATATTATGCAGCCTTTGATCTAATGGATGCATTTTTCCAGTGGACCAGAGCAAGTTTACATTTTCACGGGATGAACAACAGAATATGTTCATTATCTTGCTCCAAGTCTATGGTAGCTCTTTCCCTGTGTCATAGTTTCGTGCAATGTGGACCTTCTGGAGAACATCATATTCATCCACTATATCGATGACATTATGTTTATTCACTTGGATAAATAAGAAATTGCAAATATAGTATATTAGAGGTCTTGGTAAGACACAAGAACTCTAAAAAGCATGGATAAATCATGTAAAGATACAGAGACCAAACATCTCTGATGTGTGAAAGGGGTTCAGTGTTGCACCAGAGACGAGACCAGGAGAAATTCAGGCCAAGTTTAATGAAAGGGGACTGAGACCCACCTGGGCAAAGGTGGCAGCTGCACTGAGAGTGGTTGGGGGCTTGTTTTTATCCTGAGTGTAGGGGGAGCAGATTCCACAGTTTGCTGAAAGGCTTTGGCGTGCTAGGGTCTTTCCAGGGGAACGCTTGGGGAGGGACCTTTTGTTATGGGAGGGGAAGTGGGGGAAGAGTTTGGGCCCCTAATAATGTGTCTACAAGTCCCAGGACCTATGGCCTGCCAGATCTTGCCTTCCAAAGTGGAGGATAAATTATCGAACCATACACTCCCATCATGAAGGATGCACAGCATCTGGAAAGCCTCTTTGGAGTAGGAGGCAGCCTATTTCACACTTGGTAATACCACTCTGACTCATTTATTGAGAGCCACATAATACTGCCAGTTGAAATGAGCCCAAAGCAGGAAATGGCTACACAGCAGGGCAAGCCATAGGGCAGCAGTGCAAGGACCACTTGGGTCAAAGTGATCCAGCAGACCTGATGGTACTTGGGGCAACTGTGATAGGAAAAGATGCTACATGGAGTTTATGGCAAGCCCTAGAGAATCACAATGGAGACCTCTAGGATTCTGGAGCAAGCCAATGCCATTTACAGTAGATGAGTACATCCTATTCAAAACAAAACAACACAAAAAACTCCTTCAATGTTCCTGGAGTGCTCCTGGTCCCTGGTGAAAATGGAGCACCTGACCAAGGGAAAGCAAGTGACCATGTGGTTAGAACTGCCCATCATGATCTGAGTTTGGTCAGACCTATGAAGGCAGAGCATCCAGTGGACTCAGCATTAAGCTATTATGAAATGGAAGTGGTTCATTTTGGATGAACTGCAAGCAGGGGGGCAACTTTTGTAAGTAAACAATGTGAGCAGGTTACCCAGACTTTCATGTCATTCAACACAGTTGTGTCAATGTTTCTTCCTCAGCTTTTACCTTTGGTCATACAGGTGGGGACAGGGAGGTTCGTGACCACCTAACACAAGAGGAAAAACCATGAGGTTGGTTTATGAATGGGTCAACTCAATATGTGGTACAAGTTGAAGTAAACTTGTGCTGCCACTCAGGGGTGGCACTAAAAATTAGTAGTGAGTGGTTATCATCCTAATGCACAAAGTTAATGAGATGTGTTGTATGGAAAAGAAATGCCCCAAAGTGAAAATGTATACAGAGTCCAGAGCAGTGGCTAATACCTTGACTGATTGATTAGAGACTAAAATGAGAAAGACTGGATAATTATGGACAAGTTGGAGTGGGAAAGAAGAATGCAACGGATCTATAGCTGCAGCATGAAGTATGAAGTTGTTGGTATTGCATGCCCACCAGAGAGTGAGTTCATACCAGTCAGCCTGTCATCATCTACAAGGATGGGCAAGATGGACAACACAAATGAACAAGTCAGCGGCAAAGATGAAAGCCATGCAGGAGCCCAACAGCATTGGCTCCCACTGGCCAAGCTGATCCAGCTACTGCCGCTCACCTCTGCTGACGTGTCAGCAGCAGATACACCATATCTTGAGCAAACCAATCAGCCACTTGGTGGAAACTTGATTTCATTGAACCCTTTCTACCTGTTAGGGCAGTAATTCATCTTGACTGGAATCAACCTATGTTCTGTATGTGTGCTTGCATTTCCGACCACAGGACCTCAGCCAGCATCAATGTCCAAAGGCGTAGAGACAGAAGATTTCACAAAATGTCACCCACAAGAAGCCCCTTTTATAGAAAGGAGATATAATTATGGATATATGACCGTGGAATCCAGCGAGCCTATCACATACTGTACCACACAGAAGCTGCTGGTCTTTTGAAGGTACAGATGAGGCGCTACCTTGGAAACCATACTCTGTGATGATGAATTGCTATCCTCCAGGACATTTTATAAACTCCCCTAAACAATCATTATTAGTGCTGTGTTCCAAATAGATAGTATACATGGGTTCAGAAATCAAGGGGTGGAAATATGAGTAGCCCCCTGTAATGCCAGTGTTCTAAGTCAGCCAGACCAGAGACAAACGCAGGCATGGATGGCAGATGTAACATCCTTTACTCAGCTTGTGGCCAGCTGGTGAGCTGTTATGTAGGAGGTCTGCCTTAGCTCCTGGCAGCGGGGGAGCTAAGTTATATATCACAATCTGCAATCCACAACCTTCACAAGAGAACGGTCCTTTTGGACCTTTAACCCAGGGGAACGAAAGTGGCAACATGCCCAGCAGCAGTTACAAGAGCATGACTTCACTGTACACAGCTGTGGCTATCTAGGAACATAAGGTGCTTTCCTATGGGAAGAAAGCCTAGAAAACTTCATCTTATCCCCTACCCAAGCCCATGGGAGAGAAAGACCAAACAGTTTTTCTGTCCCTACACCCCCGTTTCACAATCGCTCCCAGTTATCTACTCAGAACATTTATGCTTCCTATCCCCACAACTCCAGGCTGATATGGGAGGATCACTTGAGCCTGGGAGTTTGAGTCTAGCCTAGGCAACACAGCAAGACCCTGTCTCTAACACACAAGACAAAACTTGTAGGATCAGTAGTTAATTCTACTTAATATTTCTCATATTTCTCTTGTGATAAGTATCTCTAGAAAAAGAGACCAATTAGAATCCTACAAGGATGGCTCCCACATGGATTAACCTTAATAGTTAATTATAACCTTAATAGTTTGCTATGGTGCCTTTCCCAGATCCTTGTTTCAGGACCAAAATACCTACTCCTTCAACTACTAGAAGTATTGCCTGCTGATAGCTCTTCCCAGGAACTTTCCTTGCTAGAAGAGAGAGGTCTCATCCAAGGTCAGCTTCCCTCCCTGGGGCTGCTTACATCTAATGGTCAGTGCAGAGGTACAAAGGGCCAGGCATGACCCCCTTGCTCTCACCCTGCAATTATCTCTAAAATAGGCCATTGGGATTGAAGTTAAATTTGTACTTCTCTCCTAGTTGTGCTTTCTTTACATCCTTGCAGGTATTCCTGAAAACACTACCCAATGAAACATTTGTATGTGAATCTTTATCTTGGATTCTGTTTCCTAGGAACCTGCCTATAGCAATGTCCTTTACCTATTTCTATTCAGTGTTTCCTTTGATACAAACCTTTGTTGTAAACAGATTACATGAAGATCTATTCCTGAACTTTCTATTCCATCCCTTTGATCTATGTTTATTTTTATACCAATACCATACTGCCTTAATCATTGTAGTATTACTGTAAATGTTTTTTATTTGTTTTTTTTTTTTTTAGAGACAGAGTCTCATTGTATCACCCTCGGTAGAGTGCCGTGGCGTCACACAGCTCACAGCAACCTCCAACTCCTGGGCTTAGGCGATTCTCTTGCCTCAGCCTCCCGAGTAGCTGGGACCACAGGTGCCCGCCACAACACCCGGCTATTTTTTTGTTGCAGTTCGGCCGGGGCTGAGTTTGAACCCAACACCCTCAGTATATGGGGCCAGCGCCTTACTGACTGAGCCACCCTATTTATTTTGTTTTTGAGACAGGGTTTTGCTCTGTCACCTGGGCTAGAGTGCAGTGGCCTCATCCTGGCCACTCCTGGGCTCCAGGGATCCTCCTGCTTCACCCTCCTGAGTAGCTGAGAATACATACCATGTGTGCCACCACACTCAGCTAATTTTCCTTTTTTTTGTTTTTTTGAGACAGAGTCTTACTACGTCACCCTCAATAGAGTGCCCTGGTGTCACGGCTTACAGCAACCTCAAACTCTTGGGCTTGAGCAATTCTCTTGCCTCTGCCTCCCAAGTAGCTGGGACTACAGGTGCCTGCCACAATGCCTGGCTATTTTTTGTTGTCATTGTTGTCTAACTGGCCCAGGCTGGGTTCAAATCCACCAGTCTTGGTGTATGTGGCTGGTGCTGTAACCACTGTGTTAAGGGAGCTGAGCCAACAGCTAATATTTCTATTTTTAGTAGAGATGGGGTCTTGTTCTTGCTCAGGCTGCTCTCAAACTTCTGGCCCTAAGCAATCCTCCTGCCTTGGCCTCCCAAGTGCTAGGATAACAAGTGTGAGTCCCCATACCCAGCCTAAACAAATCTTTATATGTGGCAGGGAAAGTTATCCAATTTTGCTTAATCAGTTTTTGTTATTTTGACCCTTTGTATTTCCATATACATTTTGAAATCAGTTTGTTAATTTATACAAATACCCTTCTGTGAATTTGATTGGGATTTCAGTCACTCTAAAGATCTATTTATGATTGGGTGTGGTGGCTCATGCCTATAATCCCAGAACTCTGGAGGCCAAGGCGGGTGGATTGCCTGAGCTCACAGGTTCGAGACCAGCCTGAGCCAGAGTGAGACCTCATTTCTAAAAATAGCCAGGCATTGTGGCCAGTGCCTTTAGTCCCAGCTACTCTGGAAGCTGAGGCAAGAAGATTACTTGAGCCCAAGAGTTTGAGGTTGCTGTGAGCTATAAAGCAATGGCACTCTACTGAGGCTGACAAGGTAAGACTCTGTCTCAACAACAACAAAAAGATCGATTTGAGGAGAATTTACTAATTTTCAAATTTTTTGTAAAGATGAGGTCTCATTTCCCAGGCTATTCTCATTCCTGGGCATAAGCAACCCTCTCACTTCGACCTCCCAAAGTGCTGTGCTGGCTTATAGGCATGAGCCTCTGTGCCCATGCCCTAGATACTGTTAAATGAAAACATTATTTATTTATTTAATTTTATTTTTAGAAGAGGAACATGCCACTAGATCAGATGAAGACATTTAAAAAATTGTCTTTTCTAATTGTTTATGCTGTTTTATTGAAATATAACAGACTTTTGTTTATTGAGTTTATATCCATCAATTTTGCTACATGCACTTATTAATTCCCTATCCTCTCATCTCTACTACAAGTATCATGTTTATTCAGGTATATTCCGGAAGCAGATTCTGGAAATCTTACTGAACAAGGAAAGAGGATGGAAACAAAACACAGAATGTGCAAGAAGATGTTCACAAGGGACCAGGGTTGCATGGGGTCTACTGGAAGAAATAGGCAGGGAATGGAGGGGACAGAGAGTGACGAATGTGTTTCTGAACTTTAAATAAATGCACATAAGAGGGTCTATCAAGAATACAGATTTCTGGCTCAGTGCTGAAGCACAGTGGGTATGGTGTCAGCCACATACACCCAGGGTGGTGGGTTCAAACCCAGCCTGGGCCAGCTAAAAACAACAATGACAACTGTAACAAAAAAATAGCTGGGCGTTGTGGCGGGTACCTGTAGTCCCAGCTACTTGGGAGGCTGAGGCTAGAGAATTGCTTAAGCGCAAGAGTTTGAGGTTGCTGTGAGCTGTGACACCATGGCACTCTACTGAGGGCAACATAGTGAGACTCTGTCTCAACAACAATAACAAAAAGAATACAGATTTCAGCCAGGTACAGTGGCATGTCCCTGGAGTCCCAGCTATATGAGAGGCTGAGGCAGGAGAATAGCTTCCGGCCAGGAGTTCAAAGCTATAGAGCACTATGATTCCACCTGAGTAGCCACTGCACTCTAGCTTGGGCAACATAGTGAGACTCCAATCTCTAAAACAAAGCCAATAGGGATTTCATTTATGCCATTTTTGGAAAGGACTTTGGGAATAACCCAAAGTACACATATTAATTATTTTAGGGGAGGCTGTAGATAAAAGGATACATGCTGAATAGATGATTTCATAATAAATTTATGGCATGAAACCCACAGATCTGTGGAAATGTTAATACTTAGTGTAATTGTTCTCAAAGTGTGGACCATGACCAGCAGCAGCAGCAGCACCACCTGGGAACTTGTTAGACATGCTAATTCAAGAGCCCATCCGAGATCTACTGAATCAGAGTGGGGCCCAGAGCCCGGTGTTTGACAAGCCTCTGAGTGATTCTGATGCGTGCCAAATTTTGAGACCCACCAATTCAGGGTTGAATGCAGGAACCTTGTCTTCTGAGACATCTGTGCCTTTTTGCTTCTTCAGATGACTTGTTTGTCAAGTCAGTTGTGTCCATCTTCAATGCAATTAGCCTTGTAATTCTGACCATATACTTTAATAAAATATATAAAGCAATAAAATAAGTTTAGGTAAAAAGAGAGTTGAATATTCTGAAGAATATTTGCTCAAAGGAAAATAGCTAAAGTCTCTGCTAAATTAGAGGCAGAAAAAAATTATATGTAAATAAAAAGTGCCTAAAACAATGGATTCTGCACTCAGAGTTCATTATAAATGCTTTAAGTTTACACTCGAAAATTGGAAAGCAGTTGTCAACAGGGCAGTACTGACCTCTAGGGGTTGGTTTGGAGACTCATGGGGCATTTTTGGTTGTTTTCACTACTGGTATTTAGTGGACAGTGAGCAGGAATGTTAGACATCCTGTAATGGCTTATACAACTTTGGAAAGTTCCACTGAGTATTCAACAGGTAAAAAGCCTACTTATCAACCAAGGAGGTAAAGCATAACTCCCCACAGAGTGTGGGCTTCACATAATGAGTTTCTTCCAAAGAGTGCTATATGGGGAAAGGGTGGGCAGAGAATAACTATACAGTGGAAAAACCTGACAAGCACTACCTCAGCCAGGTGATTATGGTCAGTGTGATCAGTAATACGGCATGTTGATAGCATGTGCCTTTGATATGTTGTGATGAGAAGACCACTTTACCTCTGTGGTCTTCCTCCTAAAAAACCCATACCTACGGTTTCATCATGACAGAAAAAAGACAGAGAAATCCAATTGGGAAACATTCTAAGAAATACCTAGTTAGTACTTCTCAAACCTGTCAGTCATCAAAAACAAGGAAAGCCTCAAAAACGGTCCATCTAGAGGACCCTATCAGTAACTTGGTGACTAAATTTAATGTGATTTCCTGGATGGCATCTTATAACCGAAAAAGTAAAAACTAAGGAAATCTGAAGGAAGTATGGACATTAGTGAACAATATCAATATAGGTTCATTAGTTGTGACAAACATACCACACTAATGCATGATTTTAAAAATAGGAGAAACTGGGTATGACTATATGGGAACTTTGTACTATTTTTGCAACATTTCTATGATGCTATTCTAAAATAAGACAAATTCAGGGCCTACTTTTTATTATCTGAACCTAGAACTATTATTTTGCTTATTTGCATATATAATTTTAGTATTCACCAAGGAGAAAACCACCTTGTAAATTAGAATGTATTCATTTAGCCAAAACTTTAGCAGGACTTGATCACCATTTTGGAAAATGGTATTTCCAATAGTAACACTGTTCGTGTTCTTTGATTCACCAGTGAAACATACCTGTTATCAATATGTATCTAAAGTTGTAAAATTACAATTTTTCACAGAGTCAACAGTATTCTATTGAAGTTTTTTTTCTTCAATACTTCAGGGCAAGCACTGTCTTTTAATGTAGGAGTACCCCATACTTACATTCTGAAATGTACAATATTTTATTACAAATTGACTTTATTTTTCCTACACGTATAACGGCATTGACTGACTCAAGTTGTGTATATGGACAGGTTATATCAAGTGAATTTTATTTTCATGATGAAATAGGTGTGATAGATATTATAAATGTTGCAATGTTAAACAAGGCCTGCTAAGTCTAATATGTTTGAAAAGCACAAACTTAGACATATGTTCTTTGAGGGCAGCAAATGTCTTGTGATTTTTTTTTTTTCTTTTTTGAGACAGAGTCTCTGTCACCATGGGCAGAAACCATGGTGTGATAGCTCACAGCAACCTCAAATTCTGGGACTCCAGTGATCCTCTTGCCTCACCTCCCAAGTAGCCAGAACTATAGGTGCCTGCCACGATGCCTGGCTAGTTTGTCTATTTTTGGTAGAGACAGGGTCTCGATCTTGCTCAAGCTGGTCTAGAACTTCTGAGCTCAAGTGATCCTCCCACCTCAGCCTCCCAAAGTGCTAGGATTACAGGTGTGAGCTACTACTACTCCCAGCTCTGCACTACTGGGTTCCCAATATCTAATTTCACCCCATTGCAGTTTCTGCTTATGACTACCCAGAGTCCCTATTTGCTCTTCCCTTCTGACTGGCAGTCTCAATTTTGATCCAATGTGCACCTCATGGAGCTAACTTGGGTAAATATGATCCAGCTAAATCAAAGTGGTTTCATCCCCTTTGCTAGCGATTAGTGACAGGCAAGTGACTAAGTTGCCTCAGTTCTACATGAGACATGAGGGGTATTCTAAGGATCTTTTGGAAAGCTTTTTCGCTCCTCGTGTCCATAGGAATAAAAATGTTCTTTTCTTTCACTGGATATTGTTGGTCTACACATGACACCTGGGGTCATAGTAGGCATCCTTGATCACAAGTATTTGGGCACAAAGAGAAAAATGCTGAAAATGACAGGATGGGAAAGATGAAAGGAATCTGGGGTTCTTGATATCCCAGAATGCTCTATCAACCCATTTTAGAATCTCTGAAATGCTTGCTGTAAAACATAAAGTTGGAGTTTTTTCTTTTTCTTTGTTTCTTTGAGACACTCTTGCTCTGTTGCCCTGGGTAGAGTGTACTGTCATCCATCATCATAGCTCACAGCAACCTCAAACTCCTGGGCTCAAGCAATTCTTCTGCTTCAGCCTCTGGAGTAGCTGGGACTACAGGCACAAGCCCCAACACCTGGCTAATTTTTCTACTTTTTTTTTTTTTTGAGACAGAGCCTCAAGCTGTCACCCTGGATAGAGTGCTGTGGCATCACAGCTCACCTCAACCTCCAATTCCTTGGCTCAAGCGAGTCTCTTGCCTCTGGCTCCCAAGTATCTGGGACAACAGGCGTCCGCCACAACGACTGGCCATTTTTTGGTTGCAGCCGTCATTGTTGTTTGGCGGGCCAGGCTGGATTTGAACCCGCCAGCTCAGGTGTACGTGGCTGGCGCCTTAGCCCGTTGAGCCACAGGCACTGAGCCAATTTTTCTACTTCTTATAGAGTTGGAGGTCTCACTATGTTAAGCAGGCTGGTTTTGAACTCCCGAGCTCAAGCAATCATCCCAGAGTGCTAGGATTACACGCATGAGCCACTGTGCTAGCCATAGTTGGGTTTTGTTCTTATTGCCAGCTGCAAGCATCCTTATCAATATAACCTTCTTTACAAGCAGCTGAGTTGCTGCAAACTTATATACACTGTTCTATGGATGGAATGTTTGTCCCTTCACCCCCCATTCACATGTGTAAGCCTAATTCCCCATGTGATGGTATTTGGAGGTGGGCTCTTTGGGAGGTAATGAGGGTGGAAGCCTCATGAATGGAATTAGTGCCCTTCTAAGACAGAGACGACCTCTCTTGGCTGCATTAGACCACCACAAGAAGCAACCTGTCTACAAGTCATGAAGCAGGCCTCACCAGACACCTCTGCTGGTGCCTCAGCCTTGGATTTCTCAGCCTCCAGAACTGTGAGAAATACATGTTGTTGTTTAAGTCACCCAGTCTATGGTATTTTTTTTTTTTAATAGCAGCCTGAACTAAGGCACACTGCATGCAATTGTGGTCAAAATAGGAAAGCTACAGGTGATTCCTGTACAGCCAAAAGCCCTTAATTCAAACTACCTATATTATACTGAGTTCTTGCCTTAGCTATGCAGGGCTCATGGGAAACTGACTTATTCAAATTTATTGTAATCATGGAAAACAAGAAAACTTACTTCTTGTGATCTGGTTCACACTTTCATATCATCATTCACTTCTCAGATAAGTTAATTTCCCTAGCAAGGCCTGGTAGTATGATATATAGTCATACTACCTTCAATGTATGCAGGAGATTTGTTCTAGGATCTCCCACAGATACCCAAATCCTTAAGTATTCAAGTCCCACAGTCCTCATATGAAAAGTCAGTCCTCTGGATACATGGCTTCACGGGTTTCATAATTCTGCACATGTGCATTTTCAATCTGCATTTAGTAGAGAATTCCTACATAAGTTAGCCTAGGCAGTTCAAATCTATGTTATTCAAGGGTCAACTGTATATATTTTTTAAAATTCATATATGAATGAATTTAAGGAATAAGCAAGGATTAGCTTTTGGCAAGATTTAATAGCAAGTAGGAAAGACTTCTTCCCCTGGAAATAAGGCAGAAATGATGGAGTTTATGAATCTATTAGCCTTCTTATTTTCTTTTTCAAATTAAAAAAATTAGGCTAGGTGCAGTGGCTCATGCTTGTAATCGTGTCACTCTGGGAGACTGAGGCAGGTAGACTGCCTGAGCTCACAGGTTTGAGACGAGCCTGAGTGAAAGCAAGACCTCCTCTCTAAAAATAGCTGGGTGATGTGGCAGGCACCCATAGTCCCAACTACTCAGTAGCTGAGGCAAGAGGATCATTGGAGCCCAAGAATTTGAGGTTGCTGTGAGCTATAATGCCATAGCACTCTACATACAAAGTGAGACTCCGTTTCCAAAAAAAAAAAAATTTTAAATATTATTTTTGATTTTTTTGTTTGTATTTATGCATACCATTTTCTTTTTGGGGGGGGGGAGGGCAGAGTCTCCCAGCTCCCTACCATTTATTTTCTAATTCTAGTACTCAACATGTAGAATTAACCTTCATTAAGTTCCTATAACTCAATCAACTTTTGATATTTGGCCTTTCTTCTCTCTGTACTTTATTTACCACAATCCTTTATTTCTTATTTAATCTTCTCTCCCCTCTTTTCCCACACTTCCTTATCCATAGAACCAACCTACTTTACAGAATTAAAGTACAGAATTACAAGTATCCTTTGTTCAGAATGAACCTGCATACCTTTTTAAATCCTTTCAGTATTCTCTAAGGGCAGGCTTTTTTAATGAATGAACCTGCTAGACAGAAGCTTATAAGTTAAATATAGTCTCACTTGAAATTTTATTTTGGTCTAGAAGTATGACTATTTGTTTAAATTGATCACATAAATCCATTTCATCCAAAGAAATGTAAAGTGCTTCTAGCAGTGCAAGCGCAGTGGGCATGACCTATCCAAAAGTCTTCCACACAGGACTACAGAAAGCCCAAACGTAGTCAACAAGCCATGTTTTCACAGACCAAGCCTTTAGAGAGTTTCAAAATCACTTAGGTTTTTAAAAAGCCATCAAACATCAATCATGGCAGGGAAGGAAGCCCATTGAGCTGATGTCTGATAACTAAGTTTTTATTGAACATAGTTTGTTACATGTGGCTATTGGCATCAAGAAGACCTTGGGGTAGGGGGGCTCTTCCCAGCTAATACAAGCATTACCTATGCAGGAATAATAGGGTGTCTGTCCCTAAAGCAGTCACATGTTAAAGACTCTCCTACTGCTTCTTCCCTCACCATAGTACTCAGGCAAGAGGGCCAAGAGTATAATGCTCCAACTCACTGAATGTTCTTGCAACAGGAGGCTAGTGAAGGAGTACCATGAGGTACTGTGAGGCACTCGTGTATACTTAATACTAAAAATGACGGTGAGATCTTGAGTACATGAGCCTATTTATATTGCCTTCCCTTCAGTGTAAGTTACTTTATATGTTTAGCCTGTTTTCTTTCTTATAAGGATAGTTGTCAGTATTAAATAGTCTTACAGCCTAGTGTCTGGGTACCCAGTAAAAATTATATTTTTTACTCCTTTCCATTCCCAATTAAATGAGGTCAGTCTGTAAACTTTAAATGTACTTTACAAGTAAAAAGAAACTACTTTTTCTATCAGTATCCTCATCAGTGTGATTCTGAATTACTCTCGAGAGTACCTTCTCCTTTGTAAAATAAATACTTTGTACTGTTTGAAGCACACACGAAGTTTCATTCTTGTTCTATGTTCTTTATGTGCCACTATGGAAAGTTATTTCTGAGGAATCAAAACCCCAGAAGATAACCACAACAAAAGCATATTAAATACTTTTTTGGGGAAAATGATGATTCAAAGTCAAACATGAAGAGAAATATTATTTAGGAGATAGAAGGCAAGTAAATACAGCCTCTGAAGGGAACTGTCCTAATTATTAACTAAAAAGTAAAGTTACACAACTATATTCAAGGGCATAAGATAAAGCATTACTTTAAAACCAGAATGACTGATAAGTTAGGAGAAAAAACCCCTGCTGAAATAGGAAAGGAAAATTTAAGAATAATTTGAACCACAACAATGATCCATAAGTTCTAGATGCTTTTGTTATCTGAGTGAGTATCTTCAATCACATTGTTTACTTTTTCAATCTGTGTCTTCACTGAAATCTCTAAGGAGCATTCTTCATAGTACTAAACGATAGCTCTCATTTTGTTAGGATTCAAAATTTCAATCCAGTAGCCATCAGGGTCCTGAATAAATGCCAGGCCTTTCATTTTACCTATAAAAGGAAAATGTTCATTATCGAAAAGACTTTAAAAAATTACAAATTAAAAACTTCATTAATTCAATCTTGACTGGCATTTTAATAATGTACATTGTTGTTTGTATTTTAAATTTTTTTTTTGAGGCAAGAGTCTATGTCGCCCTCAGTAGAGTGTCATGGCATCACACCTCACAGCAACCTCAAACTCTTGGGCTTAAATGATTCTCTTGCCTCAGCCTCCCAAGTAGCTGGGACTACAGGCACCCACCACAACGCCTAGCTATTTTTTGGTTGTAGTTGTTATTGTTGTTTGGCAGGCCTGGACTGGGTTCAAACCTGCCAACTCTGGTGTATGTGGCTGGCACCCTAGCCGCTGAGCTACAGACACTGAGCCAGTGTATTTTTAATTTTTAAAAGTTCTATATTGTCAGTATTGCCCAAGTGCATGCTTTTCATAATGACTACAATGTTACCTTCTACACATATCTGAAAACTGGCCTTCCTGAAATAAACTGTGGGACTGGGTGTATCAGTTAGATATCAGGTAATTGCTTCACCGTCATGATACCATTACATGCTGTTAGGTTGGCCAAGTGCACTCCATCTTAGACCTCAAAGAACCATTCTGTAAGACTGTTGCAGGTGGACATAACTCAGATAAGGGAGATATGCCACAGGCTCGTCATGTCCTTGCACCAGTCCAGTTACAAAACTGTAAGAAATATGTAAATACTGCAAGCCTCTAACACCCTGATAAGAAGAGCAAGCCCGAGAGTCCCAATAATGAGCTGCCTGTCCTTGGCACTCTGATAAGAAAGACTTGCCTGTAAAGCCAAATGTTTTTCAGCTTGTCATAAATACAAGTGCCTCCCTCCCTAATGCTGCTGACATCTCCTTAGATCTCAGTCTGTTATATCCTAAGGGTAAAATAAACTTTCTGGCATGTTTGTTACATTTGGTCTTCTGTGTTTTAATTCAGGTCTCATTTTACCTACCAGCTACCAGTTCAGTAGTAATAGAAATTACCTTTCTTTATAGAAGAAAAAGAGGATAGGAAGGTGCAGAAGGGAGCTGATAGCATGGCTTACCCAAACAAAAGACCTAGATGTTTGGGTCATACAAACCCTTTTAAACACTATATTAGGTAACCCAAGCTCTGCAAACCAAATTCTTCCTCCCAGGCTCGGCGCCTGTGGCTCAGAGGGCTAAGGCGCCAGCCACGTACACCTGAGCTGGCGGGTTCGAATCCAGCCCAGGCCCGCCAAACAACAATGATGGCTGCAACCAAAAAAAAAAAAAAATTCTTTCTCCCAGGAATTCGTAACTGGGACTGAGGCTAGCAGGTCAAAGCTATTTGTCTAAATAGGAAAAATGTGACCTCAGAAATTTATCTGGGGACCAGGATATTCAATTGGTTTGATTCCTATCTCTGGCTCCTTTCCCCAAGATCAAACCTAGGGGAACACAGATGGAAAATGCAAAAAAGAAAAAGGCAAGAAAGTCTAGCGGTGAGGGTTAGAGATAGGATGAGATGACTTTTTTAACCTGGTCTGTGTGGGAGGCAGTAGTTATGCCTCACTGCTATGGGAGAATAAACAGAAGGAGTTTTGCTTTTATTGCCCCCACACTTTCCCAAGTGCCTTGAGCATCACAACTTGCCCTTACATTTGTTCAGATGTCCTTAGGAATAAATAAGGACAGCACTTGTGAGAAACTGAGAAAAATAGGTGTAGGTCAACTGCTCCCCCAGTCCTTTCTCCACACATCTAGGAATAGGAAATAACACTCTCGGCAGTGTCTCCTACTAATACTGCCTTTCCCTGAGGGCCAGTGTGGAAGGATGGACCTGAATGGTGGAGTTTTAAGTGTTTAAGCCTCATTTCCAAGTGCCCAGGGATCTCCACTCTGGGCTGACCCAGCCCATCTTCCTGAGGTGGAGTTGTTCGTTGCTGGGGTCTGGTCTCTCCCCTTTTCACACTGCCTTACAGACTAGAATGGCTAACAGTTATAGAGGGTGGTGTCGGGGGAGGATCGGAAGCCAAAATAATGAGAATTTGAGAAATATAACCATTTAAAAGCTCCAAACAATGGATTATAGATTTAAATAAAAGATATATTAGAATAATGGATCAAGAACTATTTAAAAAAGTTAAAAGTAAAGAGCAGTATGAAATGTTCTCAATATGAAATAAGAATAAGAAAATATTAAAGGGACCCAGCAAAAATTAGGGATGAAAATTATAACAGATGATTAAAAACACAATAGATGGGTTAAATATCAGAAAAGACACATTTGGGGAAAAATGAACTAATTAGTATTCTAGTGCAAAGAAATCTCCCAGAAAGCATGCAAGGACAAAAAAATAATATAAAAAGCTTCCAGAACAAAACAGAATATGCAAAAGAATATAAATCAGACTGAAAGCAGATTTTTCAATAGTAACATTGAATGCAAAAAGAAAACAGAGTAGTCTCTCCAAAATTGAAGGAAAATAAACCTAGCATTTTCAACAAAACCATTATTCATATAAAAAGACATGGCTTTCAGGCATGCAGGCTCAAAAGTTGTGTTTCACAAACCCACTGAAAACAGTTTTGGTTCAGAAAAATCCAAAAAATGTTACAAGAGATATATGAGAAAAAGATGATCAAATAATATATTTTTTGTTACATTAAAAAAAGCTAAAACCAAAAAGAAAAAAATATCCCAGTCTAGGTAACAGTAATGATATGGGGTTCCCCCATTCAGGGCTGGACAGAGACCAGGTCCTTCTAAGCCTGAGCAGACAGATTTTCTTTTTGTGCAACCTCACTCTGAACACAAGCAGGATTTCATCAGGATGGCCCTTCCAGGAGTGGAAACCATACACCCTGCTGCTTTGTCTGAGGCAGGAACTACAGGGACCTCGTTCTTTCACTAATACAGTCATTCTCTAATTAAAATGGCACAGGGAGGGCAGCACCTGTGGCTCATCGAGTAGGGCACCAGCCCCATATATCAAAGGTGGCAGGTTCAAACCCGGCCTTGCCCACAAAACCTAGAAATAGCCAGGCATTGTGGCGGGCGCCTGTAGCAGTTACTCAGGAGGCTGAAGCAAGAGAATCGCCTAAGCCCCGGAGATGGAGGTTGCTGTGAGCTGTGTGATGCCACAGCACTCTACCCAGGGCGATAAAGTGAGAGTCTGTCTCTCCAAAAAAAAAAAGGCACAGGGAAGTTTTTGTCTGCCAGCTCCTGACCATGAGTGATTTGTACTCCCAAAGTCTTTCTGCTTGGATGCAGTACATGAATGAACCCCCAGACACAAGACCCACATGGGTCTTCTACTTGGGAATTGCCCCCTCTCCACTACCAGAGGCTTTGTTGCCCTTCTCTCTATGTATTTCTCTGTAAAATAAACTTTGTCCTGTTTGGGGTTTCATTCTTGAATCTCCAAGGACCTGACACAGAAAAAATACTGGTAACAGTAACTTGATGGGGGTTGAGTTATTTTATTTAATAACAAAAGAAAGAAATTAAAACGAAATAGTGCACTGCTTCAAATTAAAACTGAAACAATAAACTAGGGTAACAGAAACAGATTTAAGTAAAATAATTATAATACATGTAAATCCAACAAAATCTAGATATGTGCTGTTTTAAGAAACATACCTAAAATGTAAGGAAATACAAAGGTTGTGGCTCGGCGCCCGTGGCTCAACAAAGGTTGTAAGAGATGAAAAAGAAATACTATTAACTAAAAAAAGCTGGTATAGTTATATTAATATCTGATAAAATAGACTTTCAGTGGGCACAGTGGCTCATACCTGTTATCCCAGCACTTGGGACGCTGAGGTTGGAGGATCACCTGAGGCCAGGAGTTTGAGATAAAATAGACTTTAAGAAACTTATTTTAAGGTGGCCAGATACACCCTGAAATGGTGCCCAATGAGAGAATGTGGGAGGTGTGAGGGGTGGGGGCAGTTTTTTGATGCTCTCTAGGTTCTGTGTCTAGTCCTTTGTGAAGCTGTCCTACTTGCTGTCTTTCAGTTCCCTAAGATACTTAGGTATCCTTCCCATAATTTCCTTTCTTCGTAGACTTGTTACTTGCTGCCAAAGACTTTTATACAACAGTGTCCCCTGTGGATGCTTAGTAAATATTACTTATCTAAAGAGAGGATTGAACACAGTAAGTAGGATGCTCACCATCATCAGGTTTCTTCACGAATTTGACCCCCAGTTCTTCAAATCTTTTACAAGCACTGTGTACTTCAGGAACAGCAATTCCAATGTGACCTTAAGTGACAGCCGCCCCCCAATTAAAAAAAAATAGAGAGAAGAAATAATTACAACAGGGTATCCAAATGCACCAAATGGCACCCAAAACTTATTTCAAAATGTTAAGGCACTTAGAAACAGACTGAATCAAGTAGGTTCAAGATCTACAATATATTAAAGAATAAATATAGGTCTAAGTGGCTGGGTATAATGAATTAATTAGTTGCTCTGAATTGTAAGTTATTTAAAGTAAACCAACGTAGTTCAATCTGGCCTAGTGTTAAGAATAGTCTACACTAGGCCAGGCGTGGTGGCTCACAGCTGTAATCCTCACACTTTGGAAGGCTGAGGTGGGATGATTGCTTGCGGCCGGAGTCTAAGACCAGTCTGAGCAAGAGCAAGACCCTGTCTTTACAAAAAGTAGAAATATTAGTCAGCCACGGTTGCACATGCCAGTCATCCCAGCTACTTCGGAGGCTAAAGAAGAGGGAAGATCGCTTGAGACCAAAAGTGTGAGGTTGCAGTGAGCCATTATGATACCCTCACACTCTATCCTGGATGACAGAGTGAGACTCTGTCTCAGGAAAAAAAAAAAAAAAGAGTAGTTTACACTAAAAAAAGAATAGTCATGTGTTATTGGCATTGACTATACAGTAGCCAACTGAGGCCTGTAATCTTGTCATCTCAATTCAGAGACTTTATATCAAGGCAGAAATTGGGATTACTATTAACTATAGCTTTTGTTTTAAAATTCAAACGTCTGCTTAAAACATATAACTGAGAGTTAAAGTAAAATCATTGTGAAAGCGCAAATGTAATGTTTAGACTGAGACTCTGAAATAAAACAGAGTCTTAAATAATATTCCTAAATAATATATTTAGAGTCCTAAATATATTCCTAAATAATATTATTTGTAGAAAATAAAAATAACCATACCTCTAATAGATACATTTAATAATTAGACCATTAATGTTTTAGGTTTATTATAACCATAATTAACAGTATAAAATCACACAAATTCATATATATTTCATACAAATAGACTAACATACCAAATCCTCGAGGGTCTGAATTGCCATTGTGGTAACTCTGGGCCTCATCATCTTCAGTGCCCCAATTGCTACAAAAGGAGAGAAAACATAACTACAATGTCCTGCAGAACAGATATTCTGAAAAGAAAGTTGCAACAACCTGCCTTTGAAATTGTACCATGTGTATATGCCACTTTTCATACTTAGCCTAAGCCCTGTTCCTACAAATATTTTCAAGAAAGGGCGAATGGGCAAAAGGTTTTAACTAGACTAAGGAGACAGTAAAACTAGGCATCTGTACGAGAACAATAATGATAATAATAGCAACAATCAATGATTGCACTAAGTACTTCATATTTCATTAAGCCCACAAAACAGCTCCTTAGGCTTAGATTTAAATGTCTTCATTTTATAGATGAGACTGCCACTTATGGGAGATGAGAAAATTCGTTCATGGTCATAGACCTAGTGTCAGAGCCAAGACTCACATCTAGGTCTTTTTGATTCCAAAAGCTTTGCTTTAAATTGAGAGGCATACTACATCATATACCATAAAACAAAATGTTCTTTTGGTGGTTGTTAAAGAGTACAGAGACACAGCATAAAGAAAATTTCCACATTTCCATATTTTTAAATGCTGAAATTATAAAAATACCTTATATTTTGAGTATTAATTATTATAAAATGGTTTGACAACTTTTTAAAGGAACATATGCTATAAGCATTTCTGGATCAAAAACGCAGCAAATTCTTAAAATGACAAAATTTTGGATGCTGGAAGCTAATATTAGTTAGCTACAGTTTGGCAAATATCTTACCATTTTAGGGCATTATAGCCTGTATCTAAAAGACAAATGATCTCACTTGCCCTGCCTATGTTGCAAGAATAATACAAAGACCAAAAGATCCAAGTAAAAACACTCAGATACAGGACAGCTTTGATAGCTGACAACCTCCCTACATTGACACCTCCTTCAACTTACCTTATTTTCACAGACTGAACACGTACCACCTGTATCTATCAATGCTATGAGCTGAGTTCCTTATGTTGACCAGTTTGTTACAGTCCCTTGGGTGGTCAACATACAGAGGTCCTAGTGTATATTGCTACAAATTTGAAGTGATCAGGTAGACCTGGTTTGAATTAAAGTGGTAAGTAAATAAAATACAACAAAAGATTTTTTTTTTTTTTTTGGAGACAGAGTCTCAAGCTATCACCCTGGATAGAGTGCCATGGCATCACAGCTCACAGCAACCCCCAATTCCTGGGCTCAAGCAAGTCTCTTGCCTCCACCTCCGAAGTAGCTGGGACCACAGGCGCCCGCCACAACACTCGGCCATTTTTTTTTTTTTTTTTTGGTTGCAGCCATCATTGTTGTTTGGCTGGCCGGGCTGGATTCGAACCCGCCAGCTCAGGTGTACGTGGCTGGCACTTTAGCCTGTTGAGTTACATGAGCCGAGCCAACAAAATATTTTTTTAAATCATCTTTTAAAAAATCTAGAATATATAAAAAGAAAGATATTTATACTTACTGTGTCAGCTCAAGTGTTGCTTTTCTGGAGAACACCCATGCTACCTTTTCATCTTTATCTTTGGGGATGTCATTTTTATCCTCATAAGCCAAGAAATACAGTGAAAATTTCATAGTAGGAAAATCTAATTTTTCGAGGAGCCTAAAATTACAAAACAGACAAAAACAAAAACCCAAGCTTGAATCATTAACAACAGAATGGTAAGACATAGTAGCTGATGTCTGTAATCCCAGCAATTTGGCAGGAGTATTACTTGAGGCCATGAGTTCAATAACAGCCTAGCAAAAAATAAAAACTCGTAGCTGGATGTGGTGGTATGTGCCTGTAGTTCCATCTGCTGGGCAAGTTGAAGTAGGAGGATTGCTTGAGCTCAGGGGTTTAAGACTAAAGTGAGCTATGGTCCAGTCGTTACACTCTACCCTGGGTGATTGCACAAGACCATGTCTCAAGAACAAAACAAACCAGAAAAGATTGATTCATACTGAAATCAACATAACTTAGTATCCAAGTTTTACTAAGAATAATAACTATACAAAATTATGCTATTTTTATGGGAAAAACAGGAGAAAAAATCAGCAAAAAAACCCCAAAAAAAACAAAGCTCACAAAATGTGCTCATCTATTAAGAGCGATTCTACCTAACATTATCAAATATTTTGACCTAGTTGTTTGTACCCTCACATTAAACTGAAATAAAGTCACTTAAAAAAAAAAAAATGTAGGGTGGCACCTGTGGCTCAAAGGACTAGGGTGCCAGCCCCATATACCAGAGGTGGAGGGTTCGAGCCCAGCCCCAGCCAAAAACTGCAAAAAGGAAAAAAAAAAGTACTCATCGGTAAATATCTGAAAAACAAAAATAAAAAAGCAAATTTGATAATTCATCAATTCTCCAATATGAAATTTAGCTGAAATTATGGTACTTGTTAATAAATTACAAAGGTAATTTTTTTTTTTTTTTTTTTTTGAGACAGAGTCTCTGCCCAGGGCTACAGTGCCACAGCATCAGCCTAGCTCACAGCAACCTTAAATTCCTATGCTCAAGCAATCTTCCTGCCTCAGTAGCTGGAACTACAGGCAACCACAACAAAGTCTGGTTAATTTTTCTATTTTTAGTAGAGATGGGGTTTTGAACATCTGAGCTCAAGTGATCCTCCCGCCTCAGCCTCCCAGAGTGCTGGGATTATAGGCATGAGCTATCACCTGGCCTAGAAACAGTAGTTGAGAAGCTTATTTATTTTTGGTGAAAAATATAATGCATTACCTTATTGTTTTTTCAGATACATATGCTACTCAGTTTAATAAATACAATTATTGAGTTCTTAAATTTTTCTCTCAATGTCAAAGGAGGCTATCTAGGCAGTAAATTTAAAGAGTATTATTTTATTCTTTAGGTATCTGTAGGATCAAAAACCAACAAAAAGCCTAATAAATCAACAAAATAATTTGTCAATTATACCTCAATAAAGTTGGAGAAAAAATATGCTTTTGGGATTGTTAAGATCAGTGGATATTACCTATTCAGCAAAAGAAAATGCAGCCTAATGGAACAGATGGTGAATTATAAGTCCTTATATCTTTTCTGAATTAAACAAGAGGCTAAAATTGCTAACAAGATCAAAAGGAATCTGAATATATTAAAGATTTACCTGACACCTCTCAAAGAGAAAGGGGATTGGGTGGTGCCTGTGACTCATCAAGTAGGG